>CM068748.1:4261257-4333757 GCA_035084275.1 Hydrolagus colliei
TAGTACTAGAATACAGTCCTATAATTTTGTTCAACAACAACAAAATTACACTTATATAGCCCCTTTCACGTCAGGAGGACATCCCAAGGCGCCGGACAGCCATTGAATTTGAACTTGAGTTCAACTCAAGTTCTCCATAATTTTCCTCATGATGAATTAAACAAATTTACTGCCTTTTTTTCAATATATTATTTGTTTTGTTATTGGGCCACTGTCTTCATCATGGAAAGATTTTTTTTAAATGGCTATAGGGTAGATACATGTTTAAAAATAGGAATTTAATTGAACTCATTTATCTACTCTATGTGTTTGAGATCAGGTCAAGAATTATCATTTGAATCCTATCACTCAGTGGTTAGAGCAGTTTCATCGCAAGTGAGACATCTGGGTTCGATTCCCGGCAGGGTGGAGAGTTTTGTTACTCCATGTGCCTCCGTATACCTAGCAGTAAGTAGGAACCCATTCGTTAGTCGATTGCAAATTGCTTTTCTGGGGGTAACAATGATAATAAATTGGTCACTCAATCCATGACTGTTTGTGGGTCACTGCTATGCGCAAATCGCTGCCGCAGTTTGAGACGTCTCGAAGATGTGATAAGGCACTATATCAAATGCGAGCATTATTACTATTATAATAATTTACAATCACACTGTGCTTGAACTTCTTTCTTGATTAACTGCGGTTAGTTTTTTCAACAAAATGTTGTGATTCCCTCAGTGCTTTGATCATGACTAGATTCAGTCCTGACTTTGCACAACAGGAACTTACATACATCCCAAGTGCGTCACTGCAGTTGACTCATTATAAATTGAGTGAACACATTTTGGAATAACAGCGTCACCATCTAATGTATTTTCAAAATCCAATAACCCAGTTGTAATTAACAACCAATATCATGTGATGGTCTATTTTAACAGCCTTGCTGAGGTTTCTACAGTAGAACTCTGTTATTATCATACCTGATTTGATAGACCAAGCATACCATAGTAATTGAGCAATTATATTAAGTAGGCTTATAAAAACAAATGATACAGGATGGAAGTAGAATTGAAAAGGAAATCAGAGAAACCTTAATGGAGAGTCCTAAGATTGCAAATCCCAACCTAGCAACATACCATGAATCACTGCATTAAATCTGGCATTAAAATCTAAACTTGATCTGAACAATAATAAAAATAATTACACATAATGGTCAATACAGTAGGGTGGAATAAATAACTATCAAATAACTATGATATCTTATTTTAGCAAGTTGATATTTTCCCGAATTTTAAGGCCATATAATAATTTTAAGTCATTAATTTACATTGAAAGGGATGGACAGTTTCAATGAGCATCAGATATTGGGGTTTGGGAATTACACATATTTTTCTCCTGATCATTCTACAGATCCTAGCTAGTTCTACAGCAAAACTTGGACATGATGTGTCTAGGCTGATGCTAAAGTTGGCAGCAGTTCTATGCGTTGTAAACACTGGAGACTGGAGGAGTTGAGGGTGAGCACTTATCCTGGGGATAAGAAGGAACTACAGATACCACCAGGGAGGTCAACCTGAATGCTGCTATAGACACAGAATAGAGCAGATCAGAATTAAAATTTCAAGAACAGAGCACATTTAGGTGACTGGGGACAATAGAACAACCTAATTACTGTAATTGCAGACAGCAGAACTCTTTAATACAAAGGGGAGCAGCATATATATTTTCAGGAATATGCATAGATATGGTTTTTAACACAGACAGTATTCTCTAAACTGGTTTGCTGAGCCATTCGACCAATGGATAAAACAAATATGGCCTTTTCCCCACCAACTGAATGCAGATAATGATCAGCAGATGAACAGAACAAACCCAGATGGATTTACTCTTAAAATGGTGCACATGGTAAAGCTAAAGGTGACTTTCTGTACAGTCGTAAGGATTTTTTTTACATAAGGATATAAAAACAAATTATACATTGCTATCTTATAAAAGGGTGATATATTTAGAGAGGATTTGGTGTCCCTGATCCCCTTAAATTTATTAATAATGGATCTAATAGGTTTTAATAATAATAATCCTTAAATTTGATATAATCTTCAACATATTGTTAAAAACTCCAAATCCACAGGAATTAGTGTACAGTGTATTAACTGTGTTTGTAGGTGAAAGTGGCAGCCAATTAGTATGAAACAAAGTCTCACAAACAGCCATGATATGATTGACTGATTTTCTAGGTATCTGTTGTCCAGGACAATGGTTGGAATTCCTATCCTGGTGCACGCCTTCGTCACCTCACGGCTGGACTATTCAAATGCCCTCCTCGCTAGTTTCCCCTCCACCACAATCCATAAAATCCAACTCATCCAAAACTCTGCTGCCCGCATACTCACCCGCACCAAACTTCACTCCCCCATTACCCCAGTCCTTGCCAGACTTCACTGGTTCCCTATCCCCGAGAGGATCGACTTCAAGATCCTCACCCTTGTTTTCAAATCCCTCCATTCCTCTGCACCCCACTACCTCTCTGACCTCCTCTCTCCTCAAACTAGCTCCCGTTGCCTTCACTCCACCAGGTCTGGCCTCCTCCATATCCCCCAAATCCTCCGCTCCACCCTCGGCAGCCGTGCCTTCAGCCACTATGCCCCGAGGCTCTGGAATTCCCTTCCTCACTACCTTTGTTTTGCCCCTTCCTTTCTCAGTTTCAGTTTCAGCTGAAGACCTTTCTCTTCGATCGCACCTTTGGTCACCTTTCTACCCCTGCGCCAGGCTCGGTCCCGGGATCCGCTATTGTGAAGCGCTCTGAGATGCCGTCCGGCGTGGAGGTTGCTATATAAATCGAAGTTGTTGTTTCTATGTTTTAATTGTGCCTTAAGATATCCCAAGAAATCCACCTGAACAGGTGGGCAGGACTTTGATTTAATGTCTCAACTGAAAGACAGCAATGTAACATGTCTTCAGCACAGCATTGGAATAGTATTGATCCTGTGATTATTTGTTGCAAATTGGGATTTGAATTCCAATGGCTCCTCAGTTTGTACGTAGTGTATCATGCTTGTGGACATTAGTAATGGCTTTTGTAGACTAATACTACTGTCTTTTTCAGTCTGAGCACAGCAATACCTGGGTATCTCTAACCTAATGAATGATAGGGGGTAATATTGAAGGTAGTGGTTCCTTCTTACAGGGTGTACACAAGTTTATTCCTAGCAGCGATGCACTGTACTTGTGTACCATTACAGTGACGAGAAACCCATCTTATGAAAGATGGCATGACACTTAATGCTAATAATGATTACATTTGATATAGCACTTTATCACTTTGTTCAGATGTTTTGACATAATATACTGTAAAGTGAATTGGCTGCACATTTTGAGGGTGACATGCAGAAGCCAATTGTGCACAGCGATGTCTTACAAGCAGTCTTGGATTGAATGACCACATTTTGAGGGGGAAGGTATTATTACCTCCGGAAAATGATCCACCAATCGACTAACAACCAGGTTCCTACTTACTGCTAGGTGAACAGAGATGTGTGGAGTAAAGAACTTGTATTAGGTTTTGCCCTGCCCCGGCACTGAATCCGGGTCCACTCGCTTGCGAGGCGAGTGCTCTAACCAATACACCACAGTACTCCACAATCCATTACCCCACACTTGATTCAGACAAGGCTAGAAATAGCTTTTGTCATTGTGGGTGTGGTTGCCACAAGAACGATGGGAGCGAGCTGTGCCTGGTGATGTTCTGGGGAGCGGCAGCAGCCTTTGTGAATAGCAACGCCAACCTGATGGACTGTGGTATCGCGTTCCTGGAGGGTTGCAGTTTTGTAATTAACCTAATTTACATATTATAGCTAATTAGTGTAATTCATTAATATGCTATCCTTAATAATGCTGCAATTATATTCTCCAGGTTTTGTAAAAATAGGACTTCACATTCTTTTAGTGACGAAGAAAGTCCTCTTTCTAATTAACCCAATTTACTGATATAAATTAGGCTTAATTAGCACAATACATTAATATGTTATTCCTCATAGTGCAATAATGATATCAGCCAAATTGTATATAAGAAAGACATTTAGATTTTGAGTTATTAATCAAAATATTGAAAAGCATGTACACTAACACAACAAAGGAAAAGTAATAAATCAGTTTCCAGCTTCAGTGTTAAAGAGAACGTAGATACATGGAAAAGTGTTTGGGATGGAGTGTAGGGAGAGGAGAGGATCTGAACTTCACGAAGCCATTGGGATAATGGAAACATTAACTGAGGGGAAGGTGATAATGGCTATTAAAGCTATATTTTAGAACCCACGGTGGGAGATGGAAATACAACAACAACAAAATTACATTTGGAAAGCGCCTTTCACATTGGGAGCAAGTCCCAAGGTGCTGAAATACACCACAAAAGAATGAGAATACCCTACCTTCAGTGAACTCCTGTCTATGCTTCAGATAAGATTACACAGAACAGGAACAGACAATTTCACCCATCTAGTCTGTTCCAATGCTTGCACTCCACTCAAGCCTCCAACCCTCCCAATTCACTTTCCCATGCCCTTCTATTCCCTTCTCACTCAGGTACACATCAAGTTTCCTCTTAAATATGTTGATGTTTTGAACCAGATGTTTCATTTCTAGAGTGTGTCCATTTGTAAGGTTACTTGTGTTTCCAATCCATTGCCTGGATAGATTCACTATCTATCACATTTTTGGCCTGTTAAATGGTAAAGTCAACTGCCAATTAAAATTAACCTTGTCTGCCAATTTATGAGCAACAACAAAATTACATTTGTAGAGAGCCTTTGATGTCGGGAGGACGTTCCAAAGTACTGAACAGTCAATGGTTGGGACCCGAGCTGGATTGGGTTTGGATAAGGGAGGGCAGAGAGGTCGGAAGGCAACTGAAGGCATGGTCGAAAAGGAGAGTCTTAAGTCTGGTCTTAAAGGAAACCACGAACGTACACGGTTGTCTTTCAGAACTTTTCCCAACTGATATTTTGACAGTATTGACCATTGATATTGTACAGCACAGTTTCTGATTATTTATAACCATTTTAGTACACAATAATCCATCATGAAAACATTTATTTATTAGCAGGTGATAAAAGTGAAAAGAGCTCAAGTTCTCCCTCTACAGATCTTATAACTTACTGCAATGTGGCATCTTGCATGCAAATAGTGTTCAAATTGAGGCAGCTCCTCACGGCAAATATTCACCTTAATGATCCACCAAAACAATTCTGTTTTCACCATGAATCTACATAATGATGAGTTGAGACTCCCTGAATCATTCAGCTCAGATCCACTCAAGATATCTTAAATTATTGAGGTCACGTTGCAAACATAGAGGCAGGGACAACATTATATTAACCGCCATCTTACATTTCACTAGGAAAAAATTGTTTTTTACCAAAATCTATGCGCAGGTGAGAATGGTGCTAACTGGCAAAACTGAGATGGCAGATACACAACACAGTAAGAGTGAAATGATCTTATATTTTGAATATTACGTCTAACCATTGAATCTATTAGTATCATGAACATCTACTAAAGATCTATGTTTGGATGTTTATAGTAACAGAAGAAACACGTTTAGATACAGATTAAACATAATCACTTCATTCTTTTTTATATATTTTTATATTTTTACTTAAAATGTTAAAATGTTATACATTGTGGAAAAGTAATTATTGTACACTAATAAACACACTGGCCTCTATTTATTTAGGTTGTGAAAGCTAGTTATTGCATTATGCACTTGGGGATTCTTACATGTATTGCTTAAGTAATCTTATTTAAATACTGAGTTTGAAAATAAAACTGGAGCATTAAAACAGGTTTCTTGACAATGGAGAAACATTGCTTTGTTAGGTAGTAGTTTAGTGGTCACTTCACAAAGTGTATTATATTGCCAAAAAATGGGCTCACAAATTGGTATTTTACCAAGTACAGTAGCTCCCTTAAATTTTTTTTTACATTTTGGTGTTAACTGCTCTAAGTGTTGCCACAATAAGCCACACAGAATAGAAGGTCATAGGTTTGATTTCTGGTTTCTCCTGCATGAGCTAATATCATTTAGGTAAACAGCCTGGAGTGTCAGACTTGGCCTGTGTTAGTGAGAGTATCAGCCAAGGCTTCTGCTCTGGATCACTATCCACTTGGTGGGTTTGGGCTAAAAGCAGGATCAGGCTCTTCTGTGATGTCCTGCATTGATACATGGCTGATTTACCCTAAATATCTAATCTCACACATGAAGAATAGTCAATCTGATGTACAACAAACCAGCTTGATGTTGTGATGAGAGGATGCTTGGTGGTTAACTGTGGGAAGATGGGATCAATGTGACCAAAGTTGGCCAACATGACAACAGTTATTGAACAGTAAGAATATTTTTTTTAAAAGATGAACTAAAAATGAGCTTGGCTTACGATGGATGGTCCATGCACTTAGTCTATCATGGTCAAATGTCAGATCCAGGTCTTGGAAGGGTGCCTGTTGGCCATGGATATATACCCGGGAGAAAGAAAAAGGAGTCAAATTCCTTCAGAAGACAAGGGTTAGATAATTGTAGGTATAAATTTATGAAAAAAACATTACTAACTTCATTATGTTACTGATTGTTGTACGAAAGCTCAGACAAGCCCTGCACATATTGCTAAATGTCTGCAATTTGAAATCAGTAAAATTGGCAATGTTTTTTTTACTTGGGGGGGAAAAAATAGAGCCCATGTCAGCAGCAGAAGTGAAATATGACAAATGCCTTTGCGATTGAGGCTTCCTCATTAACTTGCAAGTGACAATGCATTCTATTTATAACACTTGATGTATGTTTTTAACTGAAGAGAGAATAATTTTTTTTAATGAGTAAACTTGCTGTGTTCTTAGCTGACAAAAATCGTTGGGAAATGTCTGGAGATGCTACTTTGTCTCTGTGATATCCTGTAAGTGGATATACAAGACTTGTTGTCAGAGGTATTTCTCAGCACAAGTGTTAAAAATAAAGAATATGTCACGACCAGCAGTGAGATAATGATAAATAACTCTACAAATTAGGCTGACCGGATAACTTATGAGCAACAAAATCATGAGTGAATTATGGTCAGCCACCCAAGTGGAGATATCTATCACAAATCACTGTTGTCATGACATATTCTATTTATATGATACATTTACAATGTAACTTTACATTTTTAAAATGTTTTTCATGAGAAATACCCCCACAGTTCCCAGGCCACAAACATGTGGAATGTATTTCTGATACTAAACGGGTTGGACACTGCCTTTATAGTATAAAAGCATTAAACAACGTTACTATACTTGCTATTTTGAAATTGATGGCAAACTCGCTATAAAACAACACTTGGGCAACTAAGGAAATGAAAAGTAACCAGGCTGTTCTGAAATATACACGCAAACAATGGTTTGTGTGTAAGTGCGGAAGCTGATCTAACAGCTTCCCTCATTCACCAAAGGTGAGGTGACCTTCTGAAAAAGTAAAGCCACAGACCCATTGTAGTTAGCTTCACCAACGAAGACTCTTTAATAAAACTATCAGTTGATTATTCCTGTCATCCCGATCTGGGCACATTATTAAACAGAGGGAGAGAACTCCATCAAATCCCAATCGGTAGAGGAAATAGCATGGTGATGGTCAGCTGAGATTTTGGTGGCTAAGCGCTATATGTGGTATATTTACTATGTACAGTATAGAATCATAGAATCGTAGAATCTTATGGCACAAAATGAGGCCATTCAGCCCAACAAGTCTGTGCCGGCTCTTTAAAACAGCAATTTAATCCCACTCCCCAGCTCTCTCCCCAGAAC
This sequence comes from Hydrolagus colliei, assembly GCA_035084275.1. Taxonomy (NCBI): domain Eukaryota; kingdom Metazoa; phylum Chordata; class Chondrichthyes; order Chimaeriformes; family Chimaeridae; genus Hydrolagus; species Hydrolagus colliei. Next base: position 4,269,064 of record CM068748.1, read on the forward strand.
CTCACAAACCCGTCCTCCCCAAATGTCTACCTCTCTTTTAAAAGTTGTTATCGAATTGGCCTCCACCACCTTTTCAGGCAATGCATTCCAGATTTGAACAACTCGCTGAGTGAAAACATTTCTCCTCATCTCCCCTCTGCTTCTTTTTGAAACTATTTTAAATCTGTGACCATGAGTCATTGATACGCCCACCAGTGGAAACAGTTTTTCCCTATCTACTCTGTCATGATCTTAAAAGCCTCTATTAGGTCTCCTCGCAACCAAAGTATGTTGCAGCACGATGAAAAAAACTAAATGTTTTCACTTTGCCTTTTTCAGCATAGCCTAGGAGACCTTTCCATTGTAAGACATAATGGCATTAAAAAAACTCCATGCACACTATAACATTTAGACATATTCCTGAAAGGGAGAAATATCTAGAAGTGTCCAGCAAGTGGATGACACAGAGAGAATAATAGTGATACTGCTCAAGGGTGACATCAAAGGGAGTGTCACTTATGAGGCTCTCTAAAGGACTAGTGAGGTTTATATAGCACGGATACATATACTGTACGAATAGGTAAAGGGAACTGTATCCTTTTGGCATGGCTTCTTTGTGAATTCTTTCCAGCACTGTCTGAGATAAAGCGCTCTGTTGCGCCCAATGTCTTAGGCTGCAACAAGTTATCTCATCTGATGACTTTTTTATAGCCTAAAAATTACGCATAAAAAGGTTCATAACCAATTACATGAGCAAGTCAGGTAAATATATGATCTGATTGATTGAAAAACTGGAGTGACAGCTAGTATTTAAGCAATCTGGAACATGTTGCAATTTTTTAATGGCACTTTATCTCCTGTTTGGGATGCTCATTCTATAAAACAGCTTGATGCTGTGATGGGTTTGTCAGTAGAGATCGTATCATGGAAGGATGGGTTCAAAGGGGACAAATGGTTTTCTTCAATCAGCAATAGATTTTAAACGCGTTGATCCTGAATATTAGAAGAGGATTGGAAGAAGAGAAGACATGTGAATAAATGTACACAGAAAACTTCTTTGAAATACTAAGTACATGCTTAACATATACAAGGATGGAAGAGAGACTAAGGAAGAAGAGAAGATAATTAGAATATATATAATGGTAAAAAATGCTTCAAACTGGTCCTTTTACTAGGCTCTGCACCTCTCATTCTCACTTATCTATAAGCTAAATGTCTCTCAATTGCAGATTTCAATGGGTACAATGCATCTATGCCCAATATTCACTGGTACACCACAAGAAAATCTACAATATATACTGTCGTCAGTGATTGGGAAATCACATTATAAGTGTGCAATCTAGCAATACAGTATCCCCAAATACTTACATTTCTGTTCAATCAGCACAGTAGATTTATGTTTCACAATATTAAGGAATAATTTTTCATTTGTTAGCTTTCTTAAACATTTTGCATATATTTTATACCTCCAATATTTATTTAAAGATTTTTTAAAACAATTAATTTCCACTTTTAGGAAAGACTATGCATTTATAACACAGGGTATCTTGCAATCATGCAGTTTAATAATAATTAATTATTATTATTAATAATTGTCCAAAAAAACACACAATAATAAAATTGGTCATTTCAATCCACGACTGTTTGGGACACTGCTGTGCGCAATTGGCTGCTGCGATTCGCCCACAAATATACAGTCAATTCACTTTACAGTATATTCTGATAAGCGCTTTGGGACGTCTATAAGATGTGAAAAGCACTATATCAAAAGCAAGGATTATTATTATTATAGTTTGCTTTCTATAAATAGTTCTAGTCAGTAAAAGTCAGTAAAAGTTAAACTTTTTTGATTATGCAGGAGGATTTCTTTGGGGTTTGTTTTCTGCATTACATTTATTTAAGGGTCACAGTTAAAATAAAATAAATAGCTCAGTTACTTTTCAAGATGTCCCTCAGTACTCAGACACCACTACATATTTCTCAACTTAACAGTCCTTTTTTAACCTTTGACTCCAATTTTCTTTCAGGTATTCCTTTGCTCTCAGTTTTCATTGAACTTTACCTTCCATTTTTTAATGTCTTTCTCTCCCCTGTTATAGAGTCAGCTTCAATTTTCAGACAGCTTTATAAAATTCCTTAGTGCAATTCAGCACCACCATTAACCCGACCTCTAATAGCATAGCCAACCCTCACAATTCAGCCTGCCACCATAAAGCTATCTTCTCCAGTTCCAACAATTTTTATTTTATTTTAAAATGAAGTTTAACCTGCACAGTCTTTACTAGTCTGACTCAGCAAGCGACTGGGATCTGAAGACCTTTTGTTTCACAAAGAACACAGAAAAAGCACATGGCACACAAGCCAGAAGAGCAAGAAATGTCGTCTCCCAGTTGGAAAGGGTTAAATATATCAGGAGAAGTCCCTGATTTCTTTGATGTAAACTTCTTTCTATTCATCCCTGACATATATTCCTCACAGCAGTGCCCTTGCTTCCTATGTGGTCTAACAACATTCTGAACCTTTCTCCATTTCGCTTTAGGTTTCTCTGTCTTTTTTTTCTTGTACTCTCGCTCAGCTGAAGCTCAGATTACATTGCCTACTCAGGCAGTTAGTAGTTCAATTGGGTTTTTTTTCTTCTGGGCTCAGTGGGGAAATAGCTGTTTTGCCAGTGTTAGCCCACAATGCACTACAGTCTGCAGAATTCGGCTACCAGCCACTGCTTAAAGCTAAATGTTTTACCAGCTAATTGTTTACCAAGTGGTTTACACTAAATTGTGCCACAATGACAGCACGATCCCTGCTGTTAGTGGATGGGATGTGGATGTTTTTCGTACTCTGGGAATGAATGGAGAAAAATGGGCAAATGTGCACAAGATGGCAGATCACAACCTCCCCTCACCCCACACCCACCTTCCTCTCGAATCACTGCCTCAAAATGAGTCTAAGAATATTTGTAATTTATACTGCACACTGTTCCTTTAATGAGATGGTTTATTAAATGTGGATGCTGCCTGCCAATGCGCTCTATAGAGTTGATGCATGATGATGTTAATGCTGAAGGATCTCTCCTCATGATGCCATCGGTTAAAGTTTATCAGGAAAGTAATTTGCAGATGATCAGCAGGACACATTGCCAGTATTTGTTGTAGATTTGATGAGCTTCACTATATAGTCTACAGTGATCCAGGATCCCATTTACTGTGCTTCTGACGCTCTCTATAAATGCTGAATAATGGATTATTCCACTCTCAAACAGAATAAGCAGTACAGAGAACAGTTAGCAACATGTTCATCTCAGCGGAGTGGAGTTCTCATATGTTGACAACATATATTGTTGGCTACTGGATGGAGCCATTGGAATACATTAGAATATACAGCATAGAAACAGGCCATTCAGCCAACTGGTCTATGCCACATGAGCATCCTCCTGCCCTTCCTCAATGAAGCCTTCAAGCATAACCTTCTATTCATTTTTCCCTCACGCACCTATATAGCTTCCACTTAAATACATCTATGGTATTTGCCTCAACAACTCCCTGTGGTAGCAAGTTCCATATTCCCATTACTCTCTGTATAAAGAAATTTCTTCTAACTTCCTTATTTGGTGTATTTGTGACTATTTTATGTTGATGGCCCATGGTTTTGGTCTCCTCCACAAGTGGAAACATCTTCCCTATGTCTACCATATCAAAACCTTTCATAATTATAAAGACCTCTATCAGGTCACCTATTTCCCCCAGCTTTCCAAGAGAAAAGAATCCAAGATTGTTCTGTCTTTCCTGAGAGGTATAACCTCTCAGTTCTGGAATCACTTTTGTGAATCTCCTTTGCACCTTCTCTAGTGCCTCTATATCCTTTCTATAATGTGGGGACCAGAACTTATTTATGGAACAATGATTCCTTATCAACAAAATATAAATTAAGTCGTAATTTATGTTTTGGATCGTAGTCAGATGCACACCAATTTGAATGGATTTTGTTTTATCTCAGATGCTTTCAGACAAGTAGCATACGTTCACTTTGAAATGAACTGTTAACCCTTCATTTAGCTAATTTACACACAATACAGGATTGCTTTGTGGAGTCTTGTTCCAGTTATACAATGATTGGTTCTTGTAGACTACAAACAACAGGTTTAGATGCCTGGTATCTGAGACATACCTGAGGCCTGTATGGACAATGATCTTCTGCTTTTAAAGCGTGTGACACTCTTCAAGTGGTAACTGAAATGTTAAAAAGAAAAGGAGGATTCTTGTAAATTCATAGCATTGCAACTCTCTTTGGCTTGAGTTTTGTGATGAAGTCAAAGAGAACTACCCCATTATGTAGGGAGCCGCAAAACTGCTACATCAATGATGTTGTGTTATTGAGAGTTAATGTTCTTTTCAAAATACAGTACTTCTAATCTAGACAAGTAAAATTAGACCAACCAGAAATACCCTCAATCCTGTTCCTTCAGACATATATCTGATGCAGTCAGAAGGAGTTACTGAGTAAAAATAAAATGGTTTACCCTAAGGACCATGCTTGGCATACATTAAAAATTTAGAACAATATATAGTACTTTCAAAAGCCAGATTCCTGTTAGACCCAGATGGCAAGAATGAAAAAGTAAACAGCGCTACTGGATTCACAGATATTGAGAATACTCGATGGCTGTAGAGTTTTACAGATTGTCATTGCACAAGAAAAGCACAAAATAATTCTTAAAGGAACTGTCAAATAAATTTAAGCCAAAGCAAATATTAATTATTGGCCTACATGATAATGAGGATTAAAATTGTGTCCATTTTTAGGGCTGACTTTGTAAGCAAAGATGGGAACCAATGATAGGATTGCGCTTGAAGTGCCACAACTTGAAATTAATCTGATTTTAACAAATCATTTGCTTTGGATCCTGCTCACTTACATTTCTGTCTCCTCCCTCTCTCTCTCTCTCTCTCTCTCTCTCTCCTACACATGATTCTATAATGAAGAAGGAAAACAGGAGGTTTGTTCCCAGCCCTATTTCAATGCTGTTTTACTGTCAGTGTGACCTCATCTGCCAATTTGCTCTTCCAATCTTCAGGAAGGCATCTTGCCTCCCTAGAATGGCTCAACAAGTTCAGGATGCATACAAAGGCCACTCAACACATCGGCATGCTAATCTTTCATGACACTTTTTTTTAATATAACACATCATTATTGAATCAAAGGCATTGATAAACATCATGATTCGGTAACATTAATGCATCAAAATCTACTTTGTTATATTGTGACTTTGAGGCACCATTGACAATGTCTACTCCTGACTTCACTCCAATCAACCATACTTGATTGGCTAATTTCTCAGCATTTGATAGATGTTACGGAGGAAGAATTAGGAAGGAAATGTCAACCTCGATGTGTGCAATGATGGAAGGTGGTGGTGGGGAGGCTACCAATTTTAAAATAAATATCACTCCAAACTTGTCAGCCTGGCTTAGATGATAGCATTCTCACTTGAGTCAGAAGGTTGTACGTTCTATCTTATTTCTCTCGGTGCCCTGGCTAACAATCCTCAATATTCATTCAGTTCTTGGCTGTTTATGCACATTTTTTCGTCAGTCAGAGTATTAAGTGATATGGAGAGAAAGTGTGAAATTTTAAATGAAAGGATTAGTTAAGGTACAGATCAGCCATGATCTAATTAAATGGTGGAATGGGCTTGAAAGGCTGAATGACCCACTCCTGTTCTTATGTTCCTATTGTGTTGTGAAAATTACATTTGTATTCACCTACAAATACACAGTCACTTCACTCTACAGAACCTGTTAATTGCTTTGAGACATTTCAATGTGAAAAGGCTTTATATCAAATGAAAGTATTATTATAACAGAGCAAATGTATAGAACAGTTGTTGAAGTCAATATAAATGGCTGCATTTCTTTCATATTACAGAAACAACCTTGAGAACTAACAGATTCTCAGCCAATTTTCGAACTGACAGGTGTACTTTAGTGATGCAGGCTTGAAATACAATTAATACTATTATTCACACAATTAGAAAGAATCACAATTAGAAAGAATTACACTTTTAACACCCCAAAATAAAGAGTAACCTCATGTTTCATTATCTTAATCTTCATTTCACTGACTTCCTTATTTCAATATTTTCCCCCACAAAATGTCACAGCTGACAGATGCATTGGAGAAGTTCTCTTGTGTTCTATAAATCCATCTTGTTGATGAACTCAAAGTGTCCCTGGTTCATAAGACACGCAAGTGTACAGTGTGAGAGTCACTTTCATTGTGTTACGGGATTGTATCTATTTAGACAAACATAAGTTCACAACATATTGATGCATTTGACCTGACATAGGTCAACATTCTGTACCAAAAGTGAATGCTGTATCAGGAATGATTTAGAATCTCGCTCCCCCTTAAGAATAAAAAAAGGTAACCATCTATTTTCTGCATGATGTAGCTCTGTATATTAATGTTTAAAATTCTTGATTTTGATGTAGTTCTCTTTTTATTCTGTGGGTACAACAGTAAGTTAAGCAGGCTAAAGCCATTTCCATGCAAATTGCTAAGTTGCAGAGTGTAATCGACTGTGGTGCAAACACAGCTTGAAAACAGCTCCAGTCCTTCAGGGAAAATTATTTCAGGCATTTCCAGGCAAAGAACGCACAATCATTTCGAAAATACGGACACATGAGTGAAGAGTGAAGAAGTGTTTGCTGGTTATATTTTTCTACAACAATTTGCATGTCTGGGTTGGAATTGGGCAAAAATAAGCATTATAGTTTAACATAGAACCATAAACATTTTGAAGACTACAAAGATACTGTAATATTTAAGATGCTAAATCACAATCATACGCAATTCTATAGCTGAATAATAATATACACACACTTCAATTTTCAACCATTTTTTGCGTTTTGGTCACATAATTGATTCAATCACTGGGATTTGGGATATATGCACTTAAAAATAAAAGCCAAGTGGGATCAGGATTGCAAATGAAGTAATTTCACATCTTTCCAAAGACTGTGTACTCATAATAACAGGTCAAACTATGTGATTTTTCATTGACTATATAAGTAATTGATTATTAACCTATTGAGTATTTCATTTCTTTTCCATTTTCCATTGCAGAAATATTTCCATTCCCTACAAGGACTTTGTGTGGAATATGAATACTGAGGATATCATCACGGAGAATTAGAAGAAACCTTGTTTCATCAAGGGTGTTAGATTAGTTTTCAAACTGAAATAAATGTTACATTCATTCAAAAGATTGTAAACTTACACATTTTGATCTAAAAAAGTTGATAAATAAACATTCATATTCCTTGCAATTAATGTAGTTTAGGAGGATGCTCAAAGAGCTTCACAGGTTTTTCTGTAAAGCACAGGAAATATGTATTTGTAGGCGAACACGGCAGCCAATTTGCAAACAGCCACGTCCCACAAATAGTTATGAAGCAAATGACTAATTTAATTATTTTAACCCAACTCACCTAATACAGCAAATACTTTATGCTATAGATGTCTGCATACAAATTGTTGGACTCTGTTTTAATCTTTTGTTATGTGTTTGAATCAATCCATATATGAACTTGAAATTATTCAACTATTTTGAAAGTGATTCCATTTGATTTCCTCAGAGAACTTAATCATGCAAACTCTGACCTTTACTGGCACTTCTTGGCAGTAAACATGCCACTGTCAGGATGTCAAAGGGCATCTCTCACAGTGAATGTCATTCAGTTGTCATGGCGCCAAATGGCGTATCATCAAAGAAGTGAAGTAGTTGATAAATAATTATCCTATCTCTCATTTCTTCTCATTAGAATTGGCTCAGAAGATTTACACAAAATTACAATATCTACATTTAATTATCAACTTAAGTTTTTTTAAAAACAAGATAGCAGATGCTTGCTGAATCTGGTGAAGAGGTGCTCTTAAACTGCTGTGATTAAAGAAATGTCTGAGCTTGATCATAACTTCTGAACTCAACTGATATGGTATTACTGCTCAGCAACACTGTTGCCGCATACACTTTGACCATGCTCAGTGACAAGTCAGCCAACATCCATGTTTAATTTTACTATCCCTTTGGAAATTTCCCTTCCTAGCTCATGGATTGCACTAGCGTCAACTTTATATCCTTTCAAACTCACTTTGTAAGAACCTGGCTGCCTCCTCTAATTCCAGAGCTTGGTGTCATGTACATATTTACCCAAGAGCCTGTGAATCCAGAGCATTTGTGTATACTAAGAAAGGAGGTATCTCAGTCCAAACCCCTGAGGCATCCCACTCGAGCTCTGTTATTTCCATTTAATTCCCCTATTGACTACCTTCTACTTACTTTCCATTAGCTAATCATTAATCCACCTCCAAGCTTTATTCTCGATACTCAGTGACATCAATTTGAAAAGGAATCTCTTGCATGGTATTTTGTTAAAGATCCTTTGAAAGTCTAGGGACACTGTAGGTGTCATGACTTTACACTATGGGATTGGAACGTCACCTCCTCAATAAAGTCTGATTGGTAAGACAAGGTATACCCTTTCTGGTGAAAAAATAAATTGAATAATGAAAGAAAGAATGCTAAAAACAGAGCAGAACAGTGGTTCACACATCATATTATCTGTGCATAGAAATAGTAATTAATTAAGGATTCCAAATGATAATCAGTCAAACAATCTATATAGTTCCACAAGGTTTTGTTTTACAATTTCTGCAATAATTTTGATGCCGTATTAAAATGTCGGTCCTGTATACTTGATAAATGTCCATCTAATATCCCCTGGTATGTGCAGAAAAGGCTTTGGAATGCAGATGGATTTAATTTGCGTTTTTATGTTTTGCTGCTGCCTGCTTTTGGGAAGATACCTTATCTAATGTCCCTAAAGTGGATTTTATTTTCTTCGAAAATTCTTTGAAATGTTCGCTTGCTGTCATTTAGCAAAAGTATAAGAAAATGTGATTGTTTGAGACCTGGAATGTAGAATGTACATTGGAGCCATGTGTAATGATAACTGAAGATCATACTGAGCATGAAGAATAAGTATTTATTAGAGTAAAACAACTTTTATCAGCTGTCAGACCCACTGCTAACGAGGACGTAATAATGCACATTGTAAAATTGCTTTGGCAGTTGCCCTGCGTCCACTCATTGAAAGCCTATTTTTCGTGGTCTCAGTAAATTACTTTTGTTTTATTCATCTGCTTCCAACACACATGATAATGAAATTAAATGGTCCAGGGCAATGGTCAGTCAATGAGAGAGGGGCAAGAGGTTACAGTCTTCTAGTTAAACTAGGATGGCTCAGATTTTAAACCAACAAATTGATATATTTTCTTATCTGCCCAGATTAATAATGAATGGACATCTCAAGCACTTTTTGCTGTCATTCAGTGGAAAATGTTACTCATTTAAGGCGGTCGATGTACGTGTGAGTATACACTAGAAAGAGAGAATATGTAATTCACTGGAAATAAAAGTACCATTTATTTTGCATTGATATAGCATCTATACATTAAAATTGTAATTACCATCAAATAGAGTGATTATGTATTTATAGGCGAATGTGGCTGCCATTCTGCTCACAGTGAGGTCCAAGAAACAGCAATGAAGTGAATGAAACATTTATGAAGCATTGTTAGTCAGTACACGAGAGAAAATCAACTGCATTAAATCTGTACAGTATTATTTTTTCATGCCACCCATTTAATGCTAAACAAAAACACCCGATTAATTGACTCTGGCAATTGTATTGATTTTCACCTTCTGAGGCAATAATGTCTATCTATCACAGCAAGCTGGCATGTCCATTGGCTTAAACCAGGCAAGGATAGACCAGCCCACCAAAAAAAAAGCCAGCCAACCACGTGGGTTTAGCATTATTGGCCTGTCTGAATTCTACTCAAAGATTGGGGGAAGCTCCAAAACAAGAAAAATAAAAAGTCCTGAATTGTGAGTTGAAAACAAAGTGAATTCCAGGTAGCAAAAGCCTCGGGTTGCCTGAGCTTCATTTGAATTGGTTCTTAAGTTATCATTAAGCTAAATGCAGCAGTTAGTTCTTCATTCGTCTTATTGCCATGGTGATGGTTAGCAGGAGAAGGGGGAAGAGGAAGAAGAGTGTCAGGGGTAAAGCAGTCTGTAGCTCTCAGACACCTTGGTGCCAAGGACAATTACTGAGGCCTTACACAACCTACTAATTGAGCGATTAGATTTTTTTGCTCAGCTTCCCACAGCTGAGATGATTCTTACACAGAATATATTGTTTCATACCTCCCTCACTGATCTTTTTCTGTAAACTCAGGTTATTAATAGTTACATGTCTCACCATTTCTCAATTCTTTAGATTCAGTTTCAGAAAAATAAGGAAATCCACATGATGTTGGCTAATGTCATTCACTTGTTTCCTGTCTGAAGTGAGGCTGAGAGGTATATTATCCACAAAACTGGAAAACTAAAGGAAATCGTTTTGTAAATAAAATACATTTCCTCAGTTGCCCTTGACGTCAGGAAACACTAGTGGACGGTATTGAGCAAATGGAACAGGTTTAGATACTTTCTGTCAACCGAAAATTTATCAACAGTCGTAATTTCAATGCAAATGCAAACATAATATTTACTATAAAGTGTAGGCAAATACAATAGCCAATTTGTGAACAGCAATGTCCCACATAGAGCTAAGAAGTAAAACGAGCATGATACAAATAGTAAGTCCCTTATCCATTCAATTAGTGCTTGCGATTTTCAGCATCCATCAGAACAGCCTTATTCTGAATGTTTTATCTATTAATCATTAAGATCACTATTGCTGAAGTCACATTGGCAAGACACTTTATAAATATTGCCTTGCCTGTTTCAACTGGATCAGTGGTATAAATGGGGATGGCGACAGTCAGTATAGTGAAAAGCACAATTGGATTCCTTGTTGTGTTGTGATACCCCATATCTTGGGTATGGATTATTATAATCCCAGAATGTGATCCAGGAATGATGCCGTTTGAACTCTTGCTAATCTCTGTTCCTCTTCCTTTTTTTAATGGGCTTCTGCTAATATAACTATGCGGCAGCCATTTTTTCAGGAAAATAATGTTCTCTCAATTATCATCCATTAAATACTTCTTGAGGATGATTTAGAGGAAGTGAAAACAGATGTAAACCATTTTCACGGAAGTCTGTCATTTGCGGGATATTTATCTGTTGTAAATAGCACACAGAGGAGGAGTTGTGCTAGGTTTGTGGAGAATGGGTCTCTAGTTGAAAGACTGACTTTTCTGAAACTAGTGGAAAAATTGCACATGTCACAGTGAGAATAATGTAGGGTTACAAAACTTCTGCACTGTAAGAGTGGTGGATAATGTTGAAGTCACCAATTGTACTGGTAGAATCATAACTCTTTTGAAAATTGGGCCTCTTATAAGTAACTTACACTGAAGTCTATTTCCATAGAGTTTTAACAATCTACCTGCCAAATGCTTTCATATTTTGTATATTGCTTAGAAAATATACAGTCAATTCACTTTACAGTGTATTCTGTGAAGTGCTTTGAGGCACCTCAACAACATGGTAAGGCACTACATCGAATGCAAGGATAATTATTATATTAGTAAGTGTGTCTTATAGGGAAAGTTTACTACACTTTTTATCTGTATAATTAACTATTTCCCTAAATCTTGTTTCTTATTTTCTCATGCAGGAAGTTGGTGAATACCAATGGAGAAGGGGATTCATGATACAACTGTGTACAGTACTTTCAACTGCAAACAAAATGAAGCACACAGTTTCAAGCAATCAACTTCAGTGAATCTGCTGGGTCTAACCATTTCTATTCACGCAAGATGCATTGTTTTTATATCAATCAGTTACTTAAGTGTATTAATATGCAAAAGACTGTATTAAGATTCTGCTTCAAATAATAAAATATAGGTCAACAAAAGGGACACTGTCTCTTTAAGGCTACATATTAGAGCAATCATAATGATTCATTGTCTTTGTCTAACGACATGATCTCCTTCTAGAGACAGAACAGTGGGCGTTGGAAAATATACAGCAGCCCACCATGGTCAGTATGAGGCATAACAGGAAATGACTGTGGGTGTTAGCCTTGTCAGAAATACTTGGACAAAATGCTGACTTTGCAGATAAGAAGCCAACATTGAAATGTGGGAAAACTATTAAAATACTTATGATTATCATTTGGGAAACTGTGCTCCGCTTACTGAACAAGCATGAATGCAAATAGCAAGACTACCAGGCTCTTTTACATCTAGCTCCTCACATCCGTACAGGAATGCTGGCAAAATTTCACCAGCTTTGATTATAGTTTTATACATTCATGTAAATTTAGTTTTATGCATTCTATAATTTCATTTTATGATTGCACATAAAATAGCTGAATTTTATGTATACCTGTTACTCGAGTTTTATGTATTTGATAATTTCATTCCTTAATTTCTTATATAGTTTAGAAATTTTACAATTTCACATGAAAAAGAGCTGACATCACAAATATCATGGTTTTGATTTCTATTACAGTTAAAACAGTGCAGTCATCTGCCCATAATAGTTACTGTCTCACGTCTAATTTTCTTGCCTAGTCGTAGATATGGATTTAAAATATTTTACAGCTCCTTCCTGTAATGTTCCTTTCCTCATCTGATGGTCAAACTCATATTCTGTCAGTGATGGAAAGTTATAACTAATATCACTCATGTTAAAAGTTGTGTCTATATTAAAAGGAAAAATGGGCTCAGTCTCATTTGTCTGTAATGATAGTCTAAAAACTTGATTCAACGCAGCTTATATTGCGTACAGTTGCATTTATTAAAACATTATTTTTTTAAAAACTCCTAAAGAAGGACACATGATGAAAACATAGAATAGAGCTATCTGAATGGTCGCTGTAACAATGAAGACCAAAGCATTGTATAAGTCCCTTTAAAGACAGTTTAGGAAATTTAAAATTGCCAGTCTCTTCTTCTGCAAAAAAAACACTTGGAAATAGATATATCAGTAAGCAGATTACTGCAAATGCAATGAAAAAATATTAAATAATTCTAAAAAGGGAGGATAACACAGTTTTCTGTTTTTGTAGATTTCAGTATATCTGTGAAAGAACAGAGAAAAGGACACTGCTACTTTGAATGGTAGTTATTACTTTTCTGTTCATTTTTGGATCATTTGCTTGTCAAAAGGGCCTTTAAGTTTAAATACAAAAAAAGTGCTTTAAGATATTAAACTCTGTTGTTAAAATAAATAAATTCACTAATGCCGTTTCTCACAGATGTAGAAAGGATTTCTAGAATCCATGCCAGCTCCTATTTAATCCCAGATGTCTACGGAAAAAAAAGATAACAGTAAATGAAAACATATGTGGAGCATGAATTCCCACTCTAAACGGCTGATTTCATGGTTTAAACTAAGGAGGAGCTATTTTTTTCAAACAGTAATGAATTAGATTAAATTTTAGCCCTGTGATTTATAAATATAATTTAAAGTGAAGGTTAGTGAAGAGAATGTTTATAACTACTCAGATTTGTATTCAACAATCAGTTTGATACTCAAAGAAATGTTCATTGTTGTGGCAAAACTGGCTGAGCCACAACAGCATGCACTTATGTTTCTGTGAGGACTGAAGGTCACACACAAATTGGAGCAATTTCACAAACTATACTACTTTTAACCGCAAAGTTAACTAACTAGTGCAAACTTGTGGAGTCCTGTAGTTCAGTGGTTAAAGCACTCGCCACGCAAGCAAGAAAACTGGGTTCGATTCCCAGCAGTGCAAAACTTTCAGCGTTTCCTTACTCGACACGCCTGATAATAATCCCTCAAGAAGGGAAAACAATAATAAATTGGGCATGTCAATCTACAACTGTTTGTGGGACACTGCTGTGCACAATTGGTGTTGCCACGAAATATACAGTCAATTCACTTTACAGTATATTCTGTGAAGCGCTTTGAAATGTCTAGAAGATGTGAAAAATGCTACAACAAATTCAAGCATTATTTATTATTATTATTATAAACTTAAATCCACTCCTCCACGAAACATTGATATACGCTTGTCCCAAGCCAGTTATACTCCTGCTCAGCATCCCATAACAGTCCTCTGACACACATGGCGCTCAGTTTATGATCTCACTCAGGGAGGCCCTGAGGATAGCTTTGTGTGGCAAATGGAACACGATTTGCAATCTCACCTCACCTGAGAGGCAAGCACAAGAAAATGGAACGACCCCATTGATGCAAGAGGAGGTGCTTTCTGATCTTCGGGTTAAAGCAGGTTGGAACAAAGTTACAAAAGTTTTACTTTGGATCAAATCTTTACGTATATCTGACCAGGGTGCTACAGGTTGTCACTAAGAGTTGAATGTGCACAATTTTTATGGGATTCTTTAATAAAAAGCTCCCTCTGATAAGTGTGCAGAATATCTACTATAACAAAGGTTGCCCAGTATTGAAATCTGTTGTTTTGATAAATGTAAAATATTTGCAGGAACAAAGCTAAAAAAACAACAAATCCAGTTGCTTACAATGCTTATATGGCAAAGAAACAATTTAGGCATCATTGTGAGTCAATAGAGTATATTCCGTGAAGCGTTTTGAGACGTCGATAAGATCTGAAAAGCATTACATCAAATTCAAGGAGTATTATCATTATTATGTGGATAAAATAATCAGTAGTGCATATTACATACAAATTAACAATCAATAATCAATAATCCTTGCTTTTCATTCAGCGACTTCCATGTCGCCAGGATGTCTCAAAGCGCTTCACGGAAGTTTCTGTGATGTGTAGTGACTGTGTAATTTGGGGGCTAGATATGGCAGTCAATTCGCACACACACAACACCTAAGAAGTTATGATAATAATAATCCTTGCATTCGATGGAGCACCTTATCACATCTTCGAGACGTCTCAAAGCGCTTCACAGAATATACTGTAAAGTGAATTGACAGTCTATTTTGTGGTGAAATGTGGCAGCCAATTACACACAGCAATGGTCAATTTTATCTGGTGGATTGTTGGTCAGGACAACAGGAGAAATTCCCTTTAAAATAGTGCCCATGGGATCTTTAATTTCCTTCTCGCTGACTTCCACCAGCAGCCCCATCCCATATTATGACACCAAACTCATTATCCAGCATCCACGAAAGTGCCTAGTTAAAGTTACTGGATTCAGGATTCAAAATAATACCACCAAAGCTATTCAAAATTATTAACATAAAATTGTCATAAATAGAATCACATTCTTAGTGGGAAATGGAATATATTTCATGCATGAGTACCCTGTATAACTCCCATATAATTTACATATCTCATTTGAAACATTTGGTATCCCCTCGTAATGCACCCAATTGATACAATGCAATGCAATTTTGTGAAGATGTAACCATTTTGCATTAATTTTGTGAACTCTCATGGCATTTGAAAGGATGGTTATCAAATGATATAATTGCTTCAGATAATATGGCAGCCATTCCTCTGGTCACTAATCTTAGCAAAAATAGATGTGGGTAAACAGGAATGGATTGTTTGAGAGATCTTAGAAAGGGTTAAGCTTGCACTGAGCATTCAAATCTCTCAAAAATGAGAATAAAAAAGTAGCAAAAAGGAGGGGTGGGGGGTGGGAAACTAATTTCACTTGTTAAAAGAAGTCCTCCATTGTTTTAGAATTCACCAAAAGTACATCAAACCAAATTAAAATAGCAGAGTGTTTTTTTTAAATGGTCAACTGGATGTGCCTGTTTTATTCCATATAAACTATGGTGCAGGTTATCGCTCAAAGTTACCCCCTGATCTGTGTGAGCCTACAACAGTGGGTAGTAGTGAGGTTTCAGAATCCTTCTGGCTGCAAAATTTCTACAAGAAAATTATTGTCTACCAACAGGGCCAATATCGCAATTAAAGGACAACACCTACAAAAAGCAGCGCTCCCCTTATAGCACTGGAATGCAAACCTAAACTGTGAATTAAAAATCCCTTACACAGAACTTGAACCCGCACTCTTCTGCCTCAAAGGCACAAGTACAACTAAATTGAGACAAGCTAACATTATTGTAATAAGGATCCTTTTTTAAGCCAATAATACCCCTACAGTTCCTACACTCAGCATTTAAGCATGTTGGATGTTCTATATTTATAATCATTCTACTATTAACATTATTTTGTTTTCTGAACTCAAGTGCTTCCAAGATCTACATTTATAACATCTACGTAGAAACAAATTCCAGGATTAGCTTTCAAAGCTCAATGAAAGGAGGTGTTCGTACTATTTCTAGTAGGCTAGGAGTAAGAAAATATTGTCATTATTAAAAAAAACTTTGAGATTGTTTTTTATACTCTGACACCTTTTTGATTTATATTTACTGCTTTAATTGGCTTGGCTTCAGACTGAATCACAGCCACTCAAGATGCAGGCTTCAGGTTCTCAGTAATTGAATCTGTTGAGATAAAAAAATTTGGATGTGGTATATTCTACTTAAGAGTAATCTATAATTATTATTATATATTTACTTACATTTTCTTTGCCATATGGCACCATTTTGTTCTCGTTACTGTAATTTCTAATGTAAATGATATAATTACATCCACCTTCCCTAATGAGAGGTCTGCATAAATTGCTTAGGATACTGTACGTGAAACAGTCACTCACACGTGATACCTTACCTTATTTTGGCAGATGTAAAGGCTGTTTTGTTTTAAATCACAGAGTGGAGACTCCTCTAACTTATTTGATAAACAGATACATTCATTTCAATTGTGCATCAAATATCAATGTTTGTACGAAGTTGTTATAATAATTCAATATTTAATTCAGGTTATCTACACATTTGTTTAAATAGAGGTTCTCAAGTGGGATCTGTGCGAGAGGGTCAAGACTATAACACATTTCGACCGCTATAACATTAATTAAAATTGTTCTATTGACTTGGTTTAATGAAAGGTTCACTAACACACTAACTAATAACGAAGAATGTTATTTTTTGTTGATGGGAAAGATCAGACGTTCCGGAAAATAGAGAAAACACATTTCCAAGCTTTGTGTCAAAGATTTGTCCCAATTAAAAAAAAACAAGCCTTGGCAAGAATTCTCAAGAGATACAAGTTATCCCCTTAGAAGTAAGAATCAAAGAGGAACCTCAGCCACTTGATCTCATCTTTCCACAACACAAATGCTACCATCCACCCAATACATTCATTAAACTGATCTTAAATGAGTCCAGTGTCCCGGTTCCTTACCACCTCTTCTGGTAACCTGTGCCTCCTATCGATTTATCTCTGCAAATAAATAATCTTGGCCCGCTGCCTCACATCCAGTTAAGCGGAAACATTGGCCAGGAGTTATCATTGTGATGATACTAAAACTGGTTACCACTGGGAGAAAATGTAGAATGAAGAAGAAAGTTTTTCAACATGCAGTGAAGCAACCCAACAACATCAATCCTCTATGGAGCACACTTATCAGTAACACTTTGGACCTAATCCAGTCTCACAAACCTTGAGGCATAGTTCTCATCATTTCAGTTTTCTAATATAGTTAAATGCACATATTTAATTCCAATGGTGTGGTTTTCAAAATATGTATATATTATGATTCAGAAACAGCAGGAATCCTAGATTCTGTTCATTTTTATTATAGTTTACCCTCATCTTTTCAAAGGCCAATCCGTTTTTTTTGAAAGAAATTCTATGATGTGGTATTTCCCTTGCTGTTAAGTATAACATTCTAGCAGTGTATTCAACTAATGTGTTTCAAACATTCTCATGCCCTGTGAGATAGCGGTCACATTCCCCCTCACACACTACCAAAACTTTCCCCTTCTCCATTTGCATTTTGGGGTCTGATTTCTCCAAGTCAGAAAATCAACAATTGCTCTCTGAGCCATGTTCATCAAATGATTTCCCTCTGTGCAATGCTTGTCCTTCACATGGACCTTTTTTTTAAAAAAAAACACAACTCAGTTGGTTCAAAAGCCATTTTAGGTGTGAACTATACATTGGGGTCTAATTTGCTGTATTTTATACCAATAATACCTAATAAGGAATCCAAATGGTACAAACTAGGATTCCTTCTGATAACCGGTTATGGCAAGTATAGGAACTAATCCCATGTGATCTGTCCGGCCATTTGCATTCTAACAGGGTTCCTTATTAAATAATCAGATTATGAAATGCTACAAGTTGACTCTGTTACTGAAAGTGCATTGCCATTTTGCTCTGTTTTCATTAACTCTATTAAAATTGCATCTGTCACAGATGGCATTTAGGAAAAAATGCAATTTCATTATTGTTCCATTATAAATGTGTTAAACTGGACTAACTTTCCAATTTTACTGGGTAGAGGAATATGAGGTGGGTTAGGTTATTGTAACTTGTTACAAAACTGAATTCTTTTGATATATTTGGTGAAATTTGAATTGGATACATGACTTTCTCAGAGGACGTAGGCACTGGGTCATAATAAATGGATGTTCATCTTTTTATAACAGCACCTCTGCACAGGTCCCCTAGGGAAGTTGCTTGGCCTCAATCTGTTCATCATCTTCATCAACGACCAGCTGCTCACCTGCCACACCATCAAAAATGTTATTGTTATATTTGCTGACAATGGCATTACCTGCAGATTGCTTAACTCTTCATCTGAAAGAAAAGCAATGGCTGTATCACTGCAGGCTTTTGCAGGCAAAATCGTGATATTGGATTGGAGGATGCTTATTTACCTTCAAGACCACTTCATTTCAACAAACATTTGTTGGGTTTAACCTGACTTTCCATCTGAGCCACGGTGAGTCAATAAAAGAAGAAATTATACTTGAAACCAGCAAGTGTAGATTTAAAAGTAAACAGAGCTTCAAGTAAAAGTAGATATTAGAATTGGTTTCCCTCCACATACAAGCTATATTAGCGCAAGCCCAATTATATTGGATGATGATAATAGTTTTGTTGATAAATTTATTCATCAGTAAAATTACGTATTATTTAAGAATGGAATTGGAGTCATTGAGATGAAGGAGAGGACATTGACGTTCTTAACTAGATATAGAATAATATGAGAGAGCCAGTGTAACATTAATGGAAGGGAAGTCTTGCCTAACAAATCTATTACTATTGTGCATGGTGAAAAGAGGAACTCTGGATATTTGCATATAAGGATTTTAGCAAATCCATGGACTCTGTGCCACATAAGAGACATAACATGAGGAAGCGTCTACCAAGGTGTGGATTTGACTGGAAATGAGCTAGGTTTCACTTTGTAATTAACAGTTTCAGGCTTAGGACAGCGTACAGTTTATCCTGTAAAGAGCATTGAAATGTCCTCCCAACAAGAAAGGTCCTACATTAAATACAAGGAATATTAATATTATTATTGTTTCCTTTCTACATAAAGCATTTGGAAATGAAGATGCAAACAAGGTTAATGAGGTTGGTTGTTGATACCAGATTGGGGAGTTGCAGTTGCTAACAGTGGTGAAAAGCTTTCGTGTTTGAGAATACATCCCACATCACTGCTTTTCAAAGCCAGCCTTCTTCCCTCCATTGACAGGTTTTGTAATCTCCTCATGAAGTTTTGGAGTAAAGGGAATCCAGATTTTAATAATGTAGATGTGGCGAGTGTTTTCATTAAATGTTAGTACAGTATTATGTTATTATTATATCTTAGCAGGTCTATTAATCCCAAAGCCCTGCTCTTGCATCATAAGCTTCAACACCAATACCCCAAACTATCATCTTATCTTCCATTCAAACATGTTGGTCCAAATGTTCTTCGTATTCCATGCATTATGTCCTTAACCAACCTTATGTGTGCAATATGTATCTATTCAGCAATAACATATCATTATCTATTTGATTGCTTCAGGAAATACCTGTGCAGTATTTTGCTCTTAGATTTAACAATAAGCAGAATCATCAAGAGGTCACATACACTGCAGCATTGCAGAATAAAGGCCTTTACTAACTTTATAAACAGACCAGCACCACAAAATCATGTATGCTTTTGCAAGATCTCCATCTTCATGTCAGGTACACAACAGAGCTGCAGCTGCACTCAACAAAAATCACTCTGATGAGAATATCAATGTCAAAGCTTTACAAATTGTTTCTGCTGCCTGTATAATTCTGATCCAGATGTGTACACAAGATCAAATACAGATTAACCACCATCAGGTTGCTGAAGCATGTATTAGGCCACTGGAATGCTTTGGATTTCGCCCCACAACATCCCAACACATATTCTCTAGTTATTTTTATGCTCACAGCAACCACCAGAGGAAACTGTGTGAGACATTTGCCCTCGTTACTATTGCCTCTGGCTGCACCCTGTTGCTACGCCACCTAATATGCAACAGCAGTAAATGTGCACAGCCATTTTGTGTGCTTTACAATCCTCACGTGTGCAGTTAACATCATGCAACAAGTTGATTTGTGGCTAGCATCTGTGACTGGTACCACAAAGGTAGGTCCTTTATAAAAATAAGAACAAATTATGGAGTATGCAACTGATATGTGGTAGCTGTGTGGGGAAGATTTACACATTGAAATCCTGAAAGCTTTGAGCGTATATGTGTGGTGGGGGGAGCAAAAGTCAATGGATCTGATTGATTGAAAGAGGCTGTAAATCTGATTCTCTAGTATTTAGTGATGACTTGAGAGGGAACAGTAACCGATATGACTTTTGGCCTAATAGAATACAGTATCTAACAAAATCTCAAAGCTCATCTTTTGTAACTATTCTATTAAACCAAAAGTCAAAGTACTTTCTTTCTTACAAATATTATTACACTTATGGTACAAACCATATTCAGAATATATTGTTTAGGTACTGTAACAATTTAAATATGAATCCAACAGGAAAGGGTATACTTTATACAAGTATTTCTAGACTTTTTTCACTTTTTTTCTCTCTCAGAACAAGGAAACTTTTACTTCCAGGTAATTTCTTATACAAACCAAACCTATCCTTTGCTTTTCCTAAATTGCGTCAATGTTTCAAAGTTGAATCATTTGATGTAAGCCCTTGTCAGTATGTTTGTTTTGTTTTAAATGGGAGAATTTTAAACATACATGACATATATATGGTTCCTCTTGATTATAGACTCAATAATGTGCTACATTTCTTTCTGCCAGCACAGTGTTGAACAGTGTAATTCATGTCCCAGCCATGCAACCTTATGGGTGAATCGGGTGCCTGCTTATAGGTGCGTTGGGAAGACCACGTACCCAGGTAAAAACACAAGGAAACACTGACTCAACCAAAACTCAATTGTTTGCTGTAATACAGTGTTTCCAAACAAAACCATCAGGGATTGGCTATTCCTAACTGGATGGCCTGGATTTCCACATGTTTCATGAGAGCATTGGGCATACGAATTGCAAGCCATGAGCCTTATTGATATGGTGAAAGTTACAGATACCAGATGCCAGGCTGCAGGGAATCTTGTACACAAGGAAAGTAGAAAATGGATTGCACTATTTCGTAAAAGAAAGGTGTCGCTGAACAAAGAAATACAAGACTATTTTTGTATTTTTGCGAATAAACTTGGAATTGCTGCATTGGAGCAATAGATTAAATTAACGTCGAAAAAAATAGATACAGAGCTGCATCAATGATTTGCAAAACTAACCCTTTTAAACTTTCTGATGTTCGATTTCAAATTCCAATTGACTAAATCTAGATTGATAGACAATTATAAATAGTTTTGCAAACAGTATTATTATGTAGTTTCCTTGCAACATCTTGGAGCAATAGGTACTAGAAGTAATGTGAAATACACTTCTATCTATTGCAGTAAGAATTGATTGTGAATTCCTGTATTGTGACCAACAAGTTTTGTCAATGATTACCAACAGGTTATGATCATAGTTACGAAATGAAACAAAGACCGGACAGATTCAGGGCATTTTTTCTTCGAATGACACTTCTGCTGTTCTCTCACACAACTTCATTAAAAGCACATCATATTTTGGAAACACTTGGGGGTGTTGATGAAAACTGTGAATTGGATCTGTTCCAACCAACAACCACATGGAAGATTCCATAGACTTAAGACTCCCTTGAGGACTTCCTTTGTCTTGAAACTTCTGTTTTGAATATCAAAACCGCTGTTTTCAATGAGTTGTTCATATTTTTTAAAGGATTGTTCGTTATTTGGTACTTTCAATCCGTACTATTTCTTTTTAACAGGAGGACATCAGGAGAACATGGTGTGTAGAGGACATTCTACACACCATCAAGTAGTAATAAATGGTATGTGTTGAATCTACATAGCCATAATGCACATAATGTTTTTTATCCTGTCTGCCGGGGGATTTAATGATAACAATTTACATTTGGGGTCCTTCCTCCTGGGTCATATAGACTCCTATTGTGGTTAAAGCGCTCGTCTCACAAGCGAGTTTGATTCCCAGCAGGGCAAAACAGTGGGCACGTTTTCTTATTCCACACGCCTCTGTTTACCTAGCAGTAAGTAGGAACCCAACTATTAGTCAATTGGTGGATCACTTTTCATGGAGTAATATTATCTCTTCAAAATGAATAATTATTATAATTAATTTTCCTCTTCGCCTGGCATGAACAGAGGTGGAGTTTTACATGTTAGTGATCAAACAATGATTGCCAATACCCTGCCTTGATTTCCAAACTAATGCAATTTGTCTACAACAATCTCACACAGGTTGCGGTTGAATTTGTCCTCATATCATTTGTGCCACAAGCAAGTATTCTGCAAAGTTAAAATATTTTTTTATTACAATGTCAACTAAACTTTGCATTTACATGACAGCTCATTGCCACTTCATAAATTCACTGTAAATTGGATTTCACTGTCCTTACATCATCAGTTAACAAAGGAGAATACTGGACCTTACAACAGGGTCTGATTTCAAGTACTGTGTCAACCTCTTTATTTGATGACAATCAATTTTGACTGAATGATCAACCCCTGTGGAGGCAAATGTTTCTCAAAATAAACTGTGCCCCATTATATATATTACACTGGAATATTTTAACCAAAGGTTGTTATCCCTAAAGGCATCATGCACACTCTTTCCATAAAAAATGCTGTGCTCCCATCTTCAAATGTATTTTAAACCCCACACAACTTTTCATGATATAAAGTGCATGTAAAACCATAACAGTTTATTCCAACAGACTCCATAATGCATAAATCTCTATTGATGACACCACTTTCAACTGAACTCACTCATACTAAATTAGAAAATATTGCTGTGTCCTTCTTACTTGCCTGGCTATCTTTCTCCATTTTCTTCTACTTCTCACTCAGTCATTGATTTACCCTGCACAATGCATGTACAGTATTACGCTTATGATTCATTTGACTTGACATGGATATAAGGAGGTAACTGTGATTTCTATAACATAGTTCCAGAATGCGTTGTAGTTTCCTGTATTTCCTTTCCAGAAAACAGTCTGCCGGCATTATTTACCCCCAAAATTATGTTTTATTCCATCAATATTAATGACAAAGCTTTTTATAATAATAATGCTTTGCATTTGATACAGCACCTAATCATGTCTTTGGGGTAGCTCAAAGAGCTTCACAGAATATACTGTACACTGAATGACTCTACAGTCGTGGATTGAGTGACCATATTTTTTAAAAGAGTTTATTACCTCCAGAAAAGCGATCAACTAATGAACGGGTTCCTACTTACAGCTTAGGTAAACAGCGACGTATGGAATAAGGAAATTTGTCCAAAGTTTCGCTCTGCTGGGAATCAAACCAATGTATGTAAAGGGTGTATAATGTGCTTTTTAGGGCATAAATGTCATATGAATTCATTGTAAACTACATTACAGATATGATTTCCTACTTATATTCTTCATTCAGAAAAGTATAACTGTTTGAATTTATTCTTATTGTTTATGTTATTAAACACCAGATGCTGGTGCATTAGAAGTTGAACAAAACCGTGTGATTTGAGAATCTTGTAATTGAATAATAAATTATCTAACCTCCAATCAAATTAAACTATTAAATCTTATACTTAAAACAGCTACAATTATATTTCCCTACTTAAAATTCATTTTGATTCAGCCCTCGTGCCCAGCCTCCATGTCATTTTCTAATAGTGTTAATTATAAAAGCTCCTGCCCATATTCTACTGTGAACTGGGCAGTAAAATATATTCTTATAACGATAATCAATATTATTAATAAACTAATATCCTCGATAAGGCACAATATTAACATTACCAATACTTCTTAAATCTCTTCTGTCTGCGAGACAACTTTTCAACACTCGCCTACCCCTCTAGAGTTTTCAAAATAGAGTATTATTTACTGAGAGTGTGAACATGTACATTTCCTGAAAATTGAAATGCAAATGCATTTCACTTACAAAGCAGCTAAGATTTCTATTAGTGTCTAAATATTATGTTTTCTAAATGTTGTCAAATCACAGTATACAGTATTAATATTTGCATTTTTATAGACAATTATTTTTTTCTCCATCAAGGGTCAGGAAAACCCTTCTACAATGGATCACTGAGTCCTTTTTATTCATTGGTTGTTAATGTCTTATTACAGATGAGACCAATCTGCAGGTTTTGAAATAGAGCAGATTCTAATAAATTATCGTTTACTTATGCTTTTAAAGCACTAAATACGTAATAAATCCACACCATCATGAAAATCAAGCTAAAATGTTTGAAAAAAATTAAATTTGTTCAATTTGGGGTCAAGGTTGAGCAGCTAAATATATTTGAAAAATCATCTACTTATTTTTCCTTATGCATAGCCAAACATAATATAAATGCCACTGTAGAAAAACACTCATTGAATGAAAAAGGGGAGCAAGGAAAATAACAAATGTCACGTGACAAAAGGTATTTATTTTGAATCAAAACATTTTTCTCTTGCTTTCTAATGTAAATTTCATTCTGGAATGAATACTCATGGATTAAAAAAGGCACCAAGCAAGATAACAAAGAAATACACTATGATGAAAATGAAACAGTACCAACCTTGTATTTATAATCACTGTGGTAACCTTTAATATGATGTAAGTGTTTTAGTGGATTTTATTTTTTTGTCAACAAAAAAATTGTATTTTAAATGTTTAATTTAAGTCATTTGGCACCGGGAATGTAATTTATTTCCAGCTCCTTTTCCTTTTTGGACATGGCACAAATTCAAGTGCTTTGGAACCAGGTTCAGCCAGGATTACCAAAACACAAATGGGACATATCACAGGGGGGTCATTTTCTAAAAAACATGGAACCAAACAAGTGGTCCTCAAGCCAAAAGGGAACAGAGTCTGCTCAGGATGAATGCCAGATCTACAACCACCCTCCCTCTACCTTTCCAATTCTCAGCCCTGCTTAATTATGATTAATTGCTGCATGGATAATCAGATACAGCTTCAAAGGTTGGCCATGACAGCCCAAGGACACCGGGGAAGAAGCAAGGTAAGTATTCATGAGGAAACCGGGTCTCTTCTTCAGCCTGTAACCTCACTTATTTTAACAATTCCAAATAGAATTAATAAGAACATTATATGGTTCAGGTACTTGGGGAATAGATTCGACTGCACAATTTCTACTGCTGTCATTTTTAGAGCTCCTGTCAATAATTTCATGTTTGCGTGCCTTTCTCTGAATGACAGCAGTTTTAACTTTCTGTTTTATGTCTGTGCTTTCTGGGTGGCAAAGCATGATCAGAAAATAAA
Source organism: Hydrolagus colliei (assembly GCA_035084275.1). Lineage (NCBI taxonomy): Eukaryota > Metazoa > Chordata > Chondrichthyes > Chimaeriformes > Chimaeridae > Hydrolagus > Hydrolagus colliei. The sequence goes on from CM068748.1 coordinate 4,294,727, forward strand.
AAAAATCACTTCAAGGTTGCATTCATGATATAGCATTTAATAGACTGCTGTATTTCACCCCCTTTATTTTTATTTCATGCGCTCAATTCAGCACAGTATGAAAACTGGAAGATTTTGACTTGCCAGCCTTTCCCTCAATTTAAATCCCTTTGGCAAAGGCATTGATCACAGTATGCCATTTCCAACCTAACAGAACTGCTAGGCCTCGTTCAAGTTGTATTATTACTAGGAGGCAAATCCCTAGGTTCCAGGCGCCAGTATTCCTGCTTTGGCTCCCTTCCCAGTATTGTTCCCTGCGTTACATACCAGAGTGCCTCTCAACCAGTTAATGTCTACTATGGGAGGTCTGATTATCCAGGGCTCAGAGCTGGACTTGGTTAAGGAATCCAAAACACCAACTTGTCTTGGAAAGATGATTTTTTTAAAATTTACATAGAGTTGCGTTATACTTTAATCTGCCTTTGAATTAATACTGTACTACAGTGAAACTATAATTTTTGAAAGATCGCTATACCTGTAGTTACTTTCTTATATTCCCAGTCCTTAACATCAAGTCATTTTCGACCTGAGATCACCAAAGTTATTATTTTCACACTGATCTTTACTAGTGACAGTTTATATCTGTTTCAAGTTTGCATTACTTTTATACATATATATGTATAAAGACACGATGTGTAAGCACTTTTCAAAAAGTTCATTGCAATTATAAAGAAATAGCGGTTGGATTAACTGCCCAACAGTGAAAAAAGTTGTATAAATCTTTCATGTTGCACAAATTGTACAGCCTAAATTTGTTTCTTTTCTGCATTGGTGTCAGAATGACCTTATAGCTCATCTCAAATGACGAAAATTCAGTTCAGCGTTAAATAAAAAAGCCCTCAAAGCTACAGTTCTTCACAGTTGCCACATTTGCTTCATATTATAGTCAAGAGATAAAGAGACCATTTATTAAATGATTTTCTTCCAAGCACCGTCAATTCTGAAAATATTCCAGATTTTGCATTGGAATCAAGGTATGAAATGTGAAGCTTATATATTTATGTGGCTGATTCAGTCCCTTACCACTGGCTTTTTACTAGTGCCAAAATTAAAATTTGGGGCAAAATTAAAGGTCAGTGACACAGTCCCTCTTCACCAGCGACCATGATCAGCCAAGAACGCAGGAAGCCTATGACTTGTCATTAAGCTTCTGGCAATATCACACTGTAACTGGCTCCTGTTAAGCAAGGCGTGGGTGGCTCAACTTCCCATTTCCCTCACTTGTTGTGGGTAGGTGCCCAGCTTCACTCTCAAAAGGCACTCTGATGGCCCTGATACGATTGAGAACATTGTGTGTGAAAAATAGGCAAAAGCCAATGTCCCGAAGTGACTGGTGCATTTATTCAGTTTATCTTAAGCAAACTAAACATTCCTGAAATTGACCTCCACTGCAAAATAGAGCCTCATAATGGATGGCTTCCGGAAGCCGCTTTAATATAGGTGCATTCCTTTGCTCTTACCTATGGGTTAGAAACAATAACTTTACAGAAACTAACGTGCACACTTAGAAATTAAGAGAACTTCCATAAACTCATGCGCACTGTACTTATTTTGCAATTTATTTGAGATGTGTATTGCTGCCATGTGACATATGGACCAGTAAAAAATCTGTGATAAAATAGGACTTGTTACTTTTTGTTATGCCTTCTATGATCATTGATAAACTAAAGAAAGTGACTGCACATGCTAATCCTTCACCTTATATTTCTGCTTGTGTAAGAAGGCATACTTTATGCTAAATGGGCGAAGAAAGATTTCTTAAATGCCTCACAATCAGTTCATCAAAACCACTAATTCATTGATGCTTATTATAACATACTCATTTTGCAGTACTTCAAATTGCAGACTTTAAAATTAGGAGAAAAAATTACATGTAATTACTAGGAAGTGAACAACACCTTAAAGATGTACAAGATAAGTTCAATTAGTTACATTAACAAACTGGCATTTGTTATCTGCCTGAGCAAAATTCTGCAATTCTTAAAGCCGACAGTTTTCCAGAAACAACAAGCTATCTTCACTTCTTCTTAATACCTTGTATAAGACAATCTGAGGAATATTATTTTAAGGTCTTATAAACAAATTTAATATATTTATGATTCATGTCAGCACCTATGTCACCACATTCTTCCAACCCATGCATTTCAACTTCATGATTCGTTTCAATTTAGGAATGTCAATGGAGTCAGTGTTTGGGGAATCATAACACGTTTAATCCTTTTCTCTTTTAAAACTTTAAAAAGTAAAATATTTGCCACTGAATGCTGAATTATAGGTCGGACCTGTACCATAAATTCAAAATGTTGAGGTCATTTATAATATGATGTGTTGTAAGGGAATTTCATTATGTTTAAAAGAATGTAAAATGTGTCAATTTGATTCAAATGAGAAGTATATTAAAACCATGTTTGATGTTCACGTGTAATAAATCTCTAACAGTCTTCTGTAAAAGATTCTGGAAACCCACAGGGAATCTATCGTTATGATGGTGACACATTTTGAACTGGAATTTTTTGTTGTTGAAATTTACCATATGGGAAATGGACAGTTAAGGAGGTAGCCCAACATAGCAATTTGGTGAATGAACTATATTTCCTGTATAAGCTCGAAGGTGGAATAAAGCGTGACTATTGACAAGACATTATGTCAATGTAAAGTATAATCTCAGAAGTCTTAGGAGCAATGTGGTTTTAGTTCTTTCATTTACCTCCCCTTGTCATTTATTTCATTATAATTATTAGCATCAAATATCCCAGAAAGCGGTTCTGTTTTATACATTCCAAGATTTGAGCAAAGGGACAAAATAGAAACTCTGTTCCAACATATAGTTGCATCTATTTCTCTGCACAATATCCTTATAACATTTAGCCATTGTGGTGCTTCTAAGCACGGAGTACTGTGTTCAGATATTTTAGAATTACCTGGGTACATGTACTATTGGAGGCAATTTGATGTACATTTACATTTGCGCATTTTACACAGTACAGCCTAAGATTGTATTAGTATACTTAAAAACTGGAATCCATTATGTTGAGAACAGTGAAGCAGTCTTACTTTTTAATAATTTTTTTTATCCACTAGAATGCAGTGAAACTACTGAGTTCAAACAAGTTATGTTGATGTAACCAAATTAATCCACAATTTAAGTTTACAAACAATATACATGACTAAGAACTAATGTAGTGAAAAGGTATTGTAATTGGATGTAAGTTTGCTCTTACACAATAACACCTACACAAGGAAGCATATGAGATGGAATATGGAGAGGATTATCTGAGACGTGAAAGGCGATCTTATATTCTCTTGATGTAAGAAAGATGTGAACCAATTGGATAGTTGATTGCTGCTAACTATAAAATCTCTTCATCAATGCATTTTACAGTCATACCATTACAGAACATTGTTATTGCAGACCTCCTGTTATACGAAACCTTTTCCTGACCATGATTGAAGTTCCATTAGGGTCAGCAGAGCAGATCAAACGTCGATAAAATGACTTCCTGATAAAACCACTTTGATGATTCAGAAGTGTTTAGCAACAATGTTTAACTGTACTCACTTAGCATGGATGCTAATACATATTCATATGAATGTGTGATGATGTGTGTCTATTTATTACTGTTGGGAAAATATTTTATTAAATCAGCTTCTTTCTTTACTCCATTTTTATTGGTGCCCAGGACACCAGATAATGTGGGAGTCAAAGGTATGAATGGGCATATGTTTTGGTTCTGCCCTAATCTCATCAAATTATGAACTAACATCTCAAATGCAATACACTAGAATAATGTTGTCAAGTTTCATTACTTGTATATGCTATTATGAAGGGGTTGATACTGCACACACATGATTTTTGCTAGTGAGAGCCGGGAGGCATAATCCCATTTTCCTGAAGGTCAGTTCCATAGTGCCTTCATTTTGGGGAGATGTTAGCAAAAGAATGCATTGACTTTACCATTAAGACTTCTTGCTTTTAGAAGACTTGATTTCTCCCTCTCTCCAATGTTTAATTATACGGAGCGGTGCATAGACAGCCCAGTGAAATGAATTGAAATTCCTCACAATAATGGGAACAAAGTAACTGGATGAAATTAAGAATGCTTTGAGGAAGTGGGGTGAAGAGGAGCAGGGATTTAGAATTCTGGGTTGGGTATATAAAGCTGTGAGGAAGACCATGGAATAAGAGATGGCAGCCAAGAGCTCACATGGGATGCACCTGGATAGATTACTGACAATCATGTTCAATGTAGACAAATGAAAGATTTTTCATATAGGAAGTAAAAATAGGAAGCACATGTACTCGATGAATGAGAAAGAGCTCGAGGAGCTGGAAGTTGACAGAGATTTAGAGTTGTTAGTTAATTCAGCGCTCACAAAGCTCAGACAGTGTGAAACAGCAACAAACAAGGGAAACAGGATGGACAAATCATTTGGGTTCCAGAAGTTATGTTCAAGCTGTACATCATACCTGGAGTATTGTGAACACTGAACAGTTTTGATTACTTTTTTGTTTGGTCAACCGGGTGTCTGACATTTGAAGAAAACCAACACGATGCTTAAACCAAGATGAAATTTCCATGCATCCCACCTACACATGGAAATCCAAGAGACAGATTGTTGCAATGGAATGTGCACCCTCCCTAACCTTAAGAGGGACTGACACATCCTGCTTACCTTATTCTGGAAAATATTAAGTGCAGGTTGGCAAGAGCCATGGCTTGGGAACCTCAGAATGCGCACTGGGGTAACTGCTGGAGTCTAACCAGCTAAACCCGCAAAACCTTGCTATTGATATTGCTGTTCAGCAAACTTTCCCACTGCCTGTCAAGCTAGGATCACCCGCCAATCAGGGATTTGGCTTGCAAGGATATCATGCAATATATGTGGGATGACTCCCTGACCCCAGTGACTAGTCTGCCCTTTCAGATCCAGCCAAAGAGCCAGGCTGACTGTGTTGCCATCAGCAGTGCCCTGGAATACTGTGGACCCACCTGGCTCAGGAACCGACTACCGGGTAAATCCAAAATAATACTTTAATATTTTCCAAGACAGTAGGACAGGAAGACACAGGAGCATCACGAAGAAAATGTTTAAGGCAGAAGTATTTCTTCACAAGAGTAATTTTAACATCTTTTATCAGATAGTCATCAAGGGCCAGGCAGTTTAATTGAAATATGAAGACAGTACAGTTTCTATTCTAGAAGAAGACATCTGAATCTTTCTTATGATTTTGTAAACTGCACAGTTCCTATACATCGAGGACTTTTAATAACATTATAACCCATGCTTAAAATATATAGCATTTAAGAAATTATTCTCATTAAAGTATAATTGTTGTGAACTAACAAAAAGGGAATGCAAGTCAAAATCACAATTGTTTGAATTATATTATATCGCAAATAATCGTATATATCATGTAATACTTATATTAGATATTTCTTGTTGCAATCATATATAAACTATACAACATATTATCAAGATTGGACCATATTAACAACTGAGTTTAATGTATCTTAAGAATATTTCTTCAATATTCATGCCATTTTTAAATAAAATATTACTAAATAAATGCACTTTAGATATTCATGCTGCTTATAACTTATTTATGGATCAGTTCTGAGAGGTCCCTTCAGAAACATATAGGTCTGAGCTAAATGTGAAACCAGGTACCTGTATATATATCTATTTTCCAATGTGATTTCACGCACTAGCATTTGTATTCCACTTTACGTTATGTTCTGTACAGTCCATAGAGATATATCTGTTGCTGAAAAGCAAATTAGAATTTACAATGCATTATGAAACTATTGTGACATGGTTAAACATAGGACTGTCCAGAATAAATAATTTATAATTGAGTAATTCAATTTACATTTGAATCAATTACAAATGAAATTACTGATCAGTGACTTATCATCATGCCAGTACTGGCATGGTTTTCAGTATTGCACACACATTTGATCCAATTGTTCAGATGGTGTTCTACAGGAGACAGTTGGCATTGTTATGCTTGTAAAACAAACACTATAGTGCATTTCAGATCTTCACTTTATTAGCTGGACAACTGACATTTGTATCAGCCAGAATTTGCAATCTAAAACAAGCTGGATTTGGTTCAGTGTGTTGATAGTGCCTCACTGTGCAAGACTTTAAATCCAGATTTAATTTGAAATATATATTTGATGTTATTTGTGATTAAATAATACAGCTGTCATTTTGCTAATCAATAGACATTGTGATCAATTAGTATAACCCAGCCTTTCAGGATTTGTTAAACTTAGAACACAACTTCATCTCTGATAAGCCAGTCAAGGCTAATGTGGTCACATCAATATCATTGGGAGCACTACGTTCAGTCGCGCTCCCTTTATATACGTGTGCCATGAACTAGTCAAGATAGCATGCTACCTGGTCAACTGGTATAAATCTGAAAGAATAGATGGAAAAAATCTTTACTGTTTCAAATGAAACAAAATGACATCCTTGATTCTGCTGGGGAATCCAAACCAGTTGGGAATGCTAAATATGTTAGCAATCAAGCTTCATAAGTGCGTAGCAACAAAAATTTTTGCCATCTTTATTGCAATCCACCAAATACTCTAATTTAACTGTTTATCGTTGTATAGCCTGAATATCTTGTTAACAAAAAAGAATCAAGGTTTTAGCACAAAGATATCCTGAAAAGCTTTCAAGGTTATTGACCCTTTAAAATGTACCTTGATGGGCTGGCTCTGCTGCTGTTAGGCGGTTAGGAAGTATGACATTATCATAATTTTTTAGACTTTGGTTCTCAAAGGAACAGAAGATGAAGGCTCCTCTCTAAATTTTGATAGCAAGAGCTGCATTTTTAATTTAAAAAACTGTACAAATGGATTTGATGCCATGCCAAATTAAATTTTACTTCTTTGGATTTAAAACATTTTAAAAATTGATGGCAAATGTGTGAATTTTTTAAAACTTTGCACTCAAAGTTCTTTAATTTGTATAGCATTAGTTATTTGTAGCACAAAATCTACAGAATTCCATTTCTGAACTCTCACAAACAACAACCTTCTTTTAGGCAAACTTGTAATTCAGGTCCTGGTGGTCACAATGTACTGGAACTCAGCTGAGCATCGAGACATTAAAAAATGCTATGGGAAGCAGATGGACATGGTAAATATGTCACCATGCTTATTTATATTATTACTTGAATTCCTTTGCGTTGATATCGAAAACGATCAGTTCTGATTTTGTTGAAAATTCAGTTGAATACCAATATATTTCTATATGCATCAGAGAGATTTGTGTTCTGTTGCCAAGTTAGAAAACCCCCATCAAATCTAGTAATTCACTTACTAATCCACAGCTTGAAAAATGTCCACATTCTGCCCTCCATCACAGTGTGTATAAATATCAATGTGGTGGAATGAAACTGTCCCTCTTGTTTCTTTTCTTTGACATCTCCATATCCTTAACAATGCTTTAATCCAGAGGTTCTCAAACTATAAGGTACATCTCCCTGGGATCTCCCTGGGGAGTGCGACGAGGGAGAGCACCAGTAACACATCTCTCAACAGACCTGGCTTTCCTGCATCCCAGCAAAGCCTACCCTGACAACCAAATTCCCGCGACACTTATCTCACAGTGGTATAATCTTCAGCATTGTGTTGTATTGATCTTATCTTTGCACTGGCCTTCAACTGTTCGCACAGCTTTCTCACCTGCGTGATCAACATGTTGTAGAGACTAACACAGTTGACCCAGTGCATCACTTGGGACCAGGGCATGGCCTGACTGTCCACTATGTTCATTGCGGATGGTACAGATAATGAAAACAATTCTGCCTGAATGGCATCATATTTTCTGTGGTATCCTGTATGCCTGATGGACTTAGCCTCAACCTCCTCGCCTTCCCTCAACATATCCTCCTTGCTTCATCACTGTGTTCCATTTGTACTCTGCCATTGATATGGATGTACAGTACATTTATGCTGGAGAAACCCAGCAGGTGATTATTGCCTTGTTGTCATCATTGATTAAGCTCCAGAACCTTGATCTAAAAACAGCTACATTGCTGCCATTAGTTTTCTAATCTTCCAGAGTCCAACAATCTCAAACCACAATTTCCCTGCATTCATGTTTTGGTGTGAAAATCTTGTGCCACCAGTGTCCAGCTTACTTATAGTAATTATGTTCATAGAATGTAATTTCAATAACAACAGAAACACCTTGTACTTATATAGCACCCTCTATGTAGGGTAGTATCTCACAACGCTTAACAATGATGGAGCCTGACTCCGAGCCTGGGTGGGTTGGAGGTGGCAGCAAGCACGGTCGAAGAGGAAGGTTTTCATGTGGGACTCGAAAAACAGGAGAGAGGGGCAAGGCGGAGGAATTGACTGAGCGCAGGAGCTGAAACTGCGACCTCCGATGGTGGGGCAGAGGGTGCGAGGGACGAGCAGAAAGCTGATGCCAGTCGAGCGGAGACGCCAGGTGGTGGATTGGGGATTGAGTAGTTCGGAGACATAAGGAGGTGCTAGGTTCAACCATTTGATGCTGACATTCTGCCTTTAAAAGTATATTGCAGAAAGTTATAAGCGCTTTTATTAATAGTATTCTGTAAATATCTTAAAAAGGTCACCCTGTTATATGCAGTCTTGGTATTGTAATTTTGCTGAAAAAGGGGCACATTAAATTACATTTGGATTCATATAACAATAATATAACACTATTATTTTTATTTAATCTGATAACATGCTCTTTGTTTTATTTTAACCTTGAGAAATAGAAACAGCAATATTAATATCAATGTGGATGAAATTGTAATTAGAAAGTCCTATGATATACAATCTATGCATTTTTCAGTATTCACCAGCTAAGATTCTGGAATCACCTTGGGTTTTTAAAAAGCTAGGTCTTAAGGTCTGATTTCCCACTGACCAGAATGGAGATTTCTCTACCCACTGAGCAGTTCACCACCAAGGCTAAGAAAATAGAGATTGCCTCAGCATCTCCAATACTGAAGGCTGATGGTGTGTCACCCTCAGACCATTTAAGCAATCCATTAAGCAAACCAACAAGGACAAAATGTGCCCACTGCAACAACAGGGTGGGAGGAGGTGACTGTGAGCACAGTTAAAGAGGAAGGTCTTCAAGTGTGATCTGAAAAAGTTGAAGGAGTTGAAGCAAGGTGGAGGAATTGAGGGAGAGAATTCCAAATTTGAAAGCCTGGCTATCGATGGTGGAATGAACGGAGGAGACGAAGGACAAGCAGGAGGCTGGAGCCAGCCAACAACAACAAAATTACATTTTTAGAGCGTCTTTCAAGTCGGGAGGACCAGCCAAACAGAGGTGGCTGGCGTTTGAGTGGGGAGTAAGTAGATCAGAGTGGTAGGGAGGAGTCAGGTGTGATGGGACTTGGAGACAAGTTAAGATGAATACTCCTCCCTTATTTTGGTAGTAAAGTTTCACAGTGAAATATGTTTGGCAAATCTCATCCCAGTGAGTTAAAGGATGTGACATGTCCTCGACTGGAGTAGTCAGTAAAGTACATCCATTGGTCTCATCCTTTATAATGCCATAAGGATCCTTCAGCTATGCCAGAGTCTTGCTTCACAATCCACACTAATAGGTATATTATGGATATTCTCGTCAAACTAAAGCTTGATTATTGAAAGCATTCATTATTGAAAACAACCAGATTTAATTGCCATAAACTGATTAATCCAATGTTCTGCAGCAGGCAAAATAAGTGAAAATAATTAGTACATTACACCATGAGCAATAGCATTTTGCACCAGGGTTTGTTTTCTTTCAAATTAATTTTGAAAATAAATATGTAACCTTGTTTATTATTTTTATTAACAATACTTCTGTAATTATCCCCTTCCCCCCTCTGATAACTGGATAGTACAGCATTGTGCACGTTCCATGTAAATAGTAAGATGTAGATTTGTAAATATATCTACCCTGGAGGGTAGTCACTGTCCCACAGGAAGGTAGAATAAATCAGAGGGGAGTCTCACACAACTCCAAACTGCCAGCTACAGATCATGGCAGCAGATCCTCACAACTGGGAAAGATGTGTGGAGCAGGGAGTGAAGGCGGAAGAAAAACAATGCAAGAACACTTGGGGAAAACATATTATGTATAAGATATGTAGAAGGCAATGGAGGAAATATTCCATAATGACGGGACTGTATAAACCCTCAGCGATGTTGACGGTTTGGTCATCTGAGAATATTTTTTGCATTCCACAATAATAATTATCCTTGAATTTTGATACAGCACTTTTCACGTCGTCTAGACATCTCAAAGCGCTTCACAGAATATACTGCAAAGTAAATTGACTGTATATTTGTGAGTGAAACGCGCCAGGGAATTGCACACAGCAGTGTCCCACAAACAGTCATGGCTTGAAATGACCAATTTATTTTTGTTTTCTAGAGATTATTATCAGGTGCATGGAGTAAGGAAACTTGCCAAAGGTTATGCCCTGCTGGAAAGCAAATCCAGGTTTCTCGCTTATTGAGTGAGTGCTTTAACCACTGAGCTACAGGACTCCACACAATCAGGACTCCTTGCAATCAATATGTGACATATTTAAATCTTCATCATTTCAATTTGTAAGATAGCTCTTTAGAAATACAGAGCTGTAACCTACAGCATTAGGTGAGGGAATGCTACAAAGTTGGAGTCTTGTAGCTTAGTACTTAGAGCTATCGACTCGCAAATGAGAGGACCTGGGTTTGAATCCTGGGCAGGGATTGCTTTCTCACACGACCAACCTATTGATTTCTGTCTACACTTTATTGGCCGTGATCATGCAAGATTATTTTGTTTTATTTCTTTTTATTTCTTCCTGACTTTAGGTTTCCTTCCTCCCTATTCATTATGCCCTTTCTGAGGAAGTGAATACTTGACCTTTTTTTGATGCCAATTGTAACTGTTTGCAAAAAAGTGCAAAGGAGCAGCAATGAATGGTTTGGTGAACATTATTTTCTTGTGTGGAAGTGTCTTGAAAGAGTTCAGAATATCTTCCTTGCTCTCCGGTTAAAATCAGGAAATTGTTGCAGGGATTAAAGTGAAACTTTTCTTCCTCAAACTGAAGAATCACTCACAGAAATGTTCAATTTGACTTTATGATTGGTCTTTACCTGCATATATGTATCTAATTACATTGTATTGATACAAAATCTACAATATACAGTAAGCGTAGTACTGTGCTTTCTTAATGTTATACTATAGCAAGAAGATATGAATATAGCAAGTGAAATAACCCAGCATTGTGGTTTTGGTCAAGATTTTTTGCTTTAAAGCTATTTTAATGCAAACAGTTAAAACACAACACAATGTCCAAAATAATAATTGAAAATATGTTTTCTATATATAAAATATTTATATTGAAGCACAAACGTATTACAATAAGACATCTGTGGTATAGACTTGGTCTTTTAGTCAGTCCTAAATAACTTAGTGAGGTAAAGTCATCACAGGATTTATATTTATTGAAAGCTGTAGCTCTACTGTACACCCATTACTTCAATTTCATTGTAATGCAAAAAACAGATGTTTAACATGCGAGTACCTCCTCATAGTTTTAGCCTTCAGTAAATGTTTTGCAAGTGCTCCATAGCAGTGTTTCCCATTCAAGACAGGAAGCTGAGGTAATTGTGAAACATGAAGACTGAGCAGGATCCTTAACTCACAAGCACGACAGCTGGGATTGTCTTCCTCTAGCACCTTTGGCACAGACCTGCTTCTGAGTATGACTGATACTAGAAGAGATAAGAGCTTCCTCATTCATTTAATCCAATAATTTAACACACAATGGGAAGCATTTGAAAACAAAAGCACCAACTCAAGAGATTAACCCTTTAAAAAAAAGGAGTTGACAGATGATTTGGTGCAGAACTTTCAAACATAATGAACTGTGCAGCGATTTGATATGGGCTGCGCAGTGAAGTGATTTCATTAAACCTTATGCAAATGTAAGACATGTTAATTTGTTCCAGAAGATAATGTTATTCAATTCATATGTTGTGGGTTCTTGGACAATCATCCATTAAATATTTACAAGCCTTCATGGGGCGCTCACACTTTTACTTAAAAAATATTAAAATGCCAGACTGAACCATTCAATCTCTTCCACTGATTATTTTTGTTAAGGCAGCAAACTAAACAAAGACAAACATAACATATAACCAATAATGAGCTAAGTGAATATACAGCAAAAACAGGATTTTTAATGTATGACTATAATGCACACCAGCATTAGGGTTTTATATTGGACTAGGGGATAGACCGTTAATTAAAATATTAAGTGAAAGCTGAGTGCCTTAATTAGGTTGATACCCCCATATTTCACTGGAGGTGAGAAATATGTGTGTGATCCCTTTAAGAATGAACACATTACTGCTTTTGAAATGTAAATTACATTCTTAGTGTGCAAGGCTCAGTTGGAATTAGTCTGCTTATTAATCAATCAGACACTATTTATTTAGTTTTGTGGATCAGGTGGCGTGCAGTTGGAGGGAACCATAAACAAAGACAGACGCTTCTCAAGTTGAACCCTGTTACTACAGTATCTAGAAATGCTTTTAAAAAAACAATAGTTTTCTGTAAGTGTGTCTGTTTTTGCGATCCAATCCCACAATAAAATCAGCAGGTGGCAGCCATTTTGTGGCATTTCTGCTGGGACTGTACTATGTTTATGAACACTTTGCTTCACATATCCAATTACATGTAAAAAGTAAACTTTAAAAAACAAACATCCTAAATCAAGCTCTTTGTTTTTCCTTGAGGGTTCTTGCCTTAAGGCAAGCTGTTGTAACTGGGATGTGTAAACAAGCATGCAACAACTTTCCATACCCATGGCAATGCCAAGCCTCTCCTTCCTCATTTGACAGGACACATTTATTACCGAGTCTGCTGTCTTTCAAAGTAAGCTACTTTGCTGCAGCAAGGTTACCAGCTACAAGTTGTCAAAGGTTAAGCAAACTCACCAAAGGCAATGGATAAGCTGGTGGTGTTCAGCGATCTCAGTGTGATCCAACAGTGAATGCCAATCACTGAATTGAGATCTAAATATTGATCTCTGATTCAGTTTAGAAATCTGAATTTGCATTTCAATCCACATTTCTAAGAAAACCCAATTATCAACTCAGATCCGATCAACAAATGTTATAGGCAAATAAAGGTGTTTTCTGAAATCTCCAAACATACTGAAGTTAGAATTCAGTTAGACCTAAATTCCCAATATATTTTCATTTGGAAAGTGCAGACAAGCAGAACATGATTTATTTTGAGGGACATTCCAATCTGTCCTGCCACCTCACCCCCCCTGAATCTTGCCACTCAGTAGCTCCATTAACATCGGTTCCTCCTCATATCAGATCATTGCCATAATGGAGATCTAACCTAAATGGGAACCTCATTTTGCAACTCTCCATTGTTCACTTGAGACCAAACCCAATGTTGATAGTCCTTGAAGAGTAGCCATTAACAACACAGCAGATGGCCATGCTATCCAGAATGCTGAACTGTCCCTCAAGGAGACAGAAACATCCATCTAATTAGCCCGAGCTAGCTCTCAATTGAATTACTGGAGGTTGCAATATCTGAAATGACTTCACGGCTCACATCATGGTGCCTGGCACTCAAATCTCCAGATTACATTGGGTAGCTCACCAGAAAAACATTTTGTGCTAATTGTATTTTTGTCCTCTTATGTCTTTTCCCCTCATTTCACATCCTACTGCTGCCTCCTTCTGCTCCCCTTCTTCCTTCAAATTGGAGGGTGAAACTATCAAGGTTATAGAATTCTCCATAGTACAATTAATGATGCTCCAAAGTGGTTGTGAGGAATTGCATTCTTCCAATCCCACTGGTTTTCCATCACCACCAGGTGGGGTTCTAAACTATTGCGGAGTGTGTTGTTATAGAACTTGTAGCAGATATCCAGTGGGATAGTTGGGATTGATCTTCTTGACTGGGATTTAAATCCTGTACTACCAGAGGCACCATTTTGCTTCTGATGTTGGCCTATGTGATTCTTTTTGCAAATATAATTGATCAGTATTAGAACGTCAAAGCAATTGTATTTGCTAGTTTTCAACAGTATTTCCATTGCAGTTTAACTTGGGAAATATCTTTTGTTAGAACAAATTGGTTTGGGTTTATGCAGACCAACTAAAACTTGTGAAAATTTAGCCTCTTCCAAAAAGAGAAAAAAAACATCTTTTCATACAAGTTGATTATCAACCAAACTGCAATGCAACTAACAACATTTAAAAAAAAAAAATCCAATACATTAGTTTACAAATCCAAATATTTTAATTCTTCAAAACTGCCATCCTTCATTGAAAAACCCTATTATTTCAACATGAATTGCACTTGATTGACTCTCACTGCATGTTCTCACTGCAAACATTGCCACCACTAAGCATATGATCAGAGTTTATGTGAAATACAATGGGTAAAATAAGTCACTAATTAGAAGTTTTATTTTGTTGGCTGTATAAGGTTCGAATAAAAAAGTTTTTACTGGTCTGCTTCCAAAGTCTTTATTCTTGGCCTGTGGATCTCATAGAAATTTGGAATCAATGGACCACATCGCCTGCCATGGGAGTGTCAAGTACTGGATGAAAAATTACATCAAGTTGTTATTTTCTTCTGGCTAGTTGAAGCCAAAACGAAAAACAAATGTTCGAAAGAGGAATAACATTCGGCAAAAACAGAACACTTTACCCACCATAAGAAACAACATGCAGCCTACTTTAACCGTAATACTGTACTAGATTAAAACAAAATTATCTAGTCAGTGTTGCATAGGAGAAGTAACTCAATTTATTCACTTTTCTAAACATTTTGTTGTTTCAGAATAATGTTGCTTTCAAGAAGTAGTTATATTATTTACTTGTAGAAAGTTATGTTGCACAGAAGGTAAAGGGTTAAAGTATGTGCTGTGAGTTATGCTATTGAAGGGCCCTAGAGACTTGTGCATGTTTTGCTGGCGTTACTATAGCTGAAAAAGTTCTACAAACTGGGTCTGGTGGTACATTCCAATGTAATGCAGGAGGTGGCCAAGCAGGGGGTCCAGGAAAAGGCTAGACTGGGTGATTTCCCTGCTGCAAACAGGAACATTTGATAATACCAAACAAATTTGACTGCAATAGTATTTTTTTGCTCATTGCTTTCCCATAAAAGTCAAGTAAATGTTGCATGACAAAACAATTGCAGCCAATTTTAAAGTTATTAGAGAAATCGGCTATTAAGATAACATTATCAAGATTTAACCCCCTTTCCACCCCCCACCCTCCGCACACAGAAACATTAACATACACAGATTAAACTCCTGAATTTTGGAATATTCTAAAAAGAAGAGTTAATTCAGTTAAACACAACTCATGCGTAAGAATTTGCAACACATTTAGACATAAATATGATCAATGCCTGTGTAATACCTTGGTGGATAGGTATGAAGCACAAATATTCCTAGATAAAACACATGCTTACTAAGGGGCAGTATGTGGGAGGCAGCCGACTTCTGTGTTATAATGAGGGGAGTGGTATAAGTGAGGTCTCATTTAATTTATAGAGATAAAAATGAAAGCTGCAAATGCAGCAAATCTGAAAAATGGCAAGCCCTGAGGGCAACTTGAGGCTGCAGTTTGTACTATTATAGCTTGTACTGTTGCGCTCGTAGTTTTCAGGATTGAAGTTTATTTAAACAGTGAGTTGATTAAGGCTAATAGTAATTCAGTTAACTCAGTGTGGCTTGCTTTTGCCTAGCTTGCTTTTAGTTATAATCTTTTATGTAGGAGCTCTATTCTGGATTGTTCAGCCTGCCTGATCAATGAGGGTCTTCCTCCTCGGTCCTAAACCCACTTTGTTTGCTCCAGTTTACCTGATCTCTGCCACTTCTTCACTGATTTACTCATTTTATTCAGTCTTTAAAGATTTTCCTTCCTCACTCCCATTAGACTTCCAGTTTAAATCTTGGCCTTAGCCTTGGCCTACGAGGACTTGACATGGAAGTTCAATCCTGAGGTGAAAAATGTGTTAATTAATAACAGATTCAGTGTACACACTGAAATTGTGAAAGATCACATTTTCACCCCCCCCTCACCTTCATATATGAATTGATCATTTAAAACACTCACAATTTTCTTCAATTCATTGGCAGGGGAAAGATAGCAGTGGCTTTTACAAAGCCAAGAAGCTGATTTTGCAGTGAAATAGGGACTTTGCCAACACTGGCATTTATTTCAATATTACATAATTATTTACAGCAACTGGATTTGGGAGCCTCTAAAATGTTTGCATTGTATCCAAGATAACTATATAGGAAAGTATGATTTTGCAAGAGAAGTGGAAGAAATTGGTAAACATGTGCCTTTATCACTCTATACTTCCTTGTAGCTCACAGAGGAGCGGTGTCGAGAGGGCTGAATGACGGGGGTTGTGTCAGAATTTCAATGTACTGGTAGTGGGCAGTGTGATCAAGACCACAGAGCTCGAGACAATGCTCTTTCACAGGGAACTCGATGAACAGACTGAGAAGCTGTAACAGTTCTGTTGTATGTGGCATTCCCAAACGTGCCCGGAATCAAGCACTACACCCATGTGACATGGAGAGCAGTAGAATGTCATACCTCAATCTCAAGAAGCTTTCCTCCCTCACTGTGATGATCAATATCTGACAGAAGATTAGGCATCTGAATGCTCTCTGGAAACTACTCAAAACAAACGCCACAAGTGCAATCATTTGAGCACTCACACCATTAAGAAATATCACCACACAATTCATTATGTTGCAATTAATCTTGGGATTGTATTTGTTTTCTGAGGTGCTATGATGTATTGTGTTGTGGTTCTCTTTAACCCCTCTCCCATAGTACTCTTAGCAATGAGACATTGTACATATTAGGGTTACTTTTAAGCACACTAAGATGGTAGAGGAAAGATTCCTCAACTCTACTCCATCGATATGACTTGGAGCATGAGAAAGTGCCCATACTGAACAGGAATTAATATTTCAGTCTCCACACCAGCTATCCTTTTGGTATTTCCGAGTGACATTGCCAATTTAGTGATAAACTGTAGGTAGCTTACTGCTTTAGGCCATGCTCATTAGGAATTATCTTGAGACTACCCAAATTTATTTTACGTGGGACTTCTATGCTTGACTCTGTGTGTGTGTGTGTGTGTGTGTGAGTGTGCATGTGTGCGTGTGTATATAAGGGAGGGAGAGAGAGTTTGATTTAAACATCTTGGATTTGAACCCAGATCCCAGGAATCAAAGAATTGTTACTATACAGAAACAGGCCATTTGGTCCATCAAGTCTGCACTGGTGTTTTTCTTCACCTGAGCCACCTCATCGATCCCACTTTCCACCTCATTCCTCGTATCCTTTCAATATTTTTTCTTCACTATTTAATTTCCCTTCAAAAAGTAAACATATAGACTTTCCATTAACATTGTCTTTGTGGCAGAAAACCAAACTAATCTGATACTATGCCAAGTTATTGCATTTCCCAGGGTCTTGTGAAATATTGTTCACTGTTATTTGTGATAGTTGGGGGTGGGGGTTCATTGTTGACTTTCGGCATGTACGATTTCCCCCAACGATTTAGCACAATGGTTGGATATAAAGCCAGACTGAAGCCACTGTTAGAAATGCCATATTCTTTGAAGCATTGGTTTGCAAAACGCAACGCCCCCCAAAAAAAAACAGAGTAATGTGGCTCAGCGAAGCATCACTCAAACATGATCATCAGCAGATGGGAATTCTAATCAATAATTATTGTCAGTCCTCAGCCATTATTTTACACTGTGAATCATCACGCCAAGTCTCATAATTTTCAACCCATTTTACACTGCATCCAAATACACCTACATTACCTTTCACATGGCAACTAAGTCAGGAATACTATTATAACTATTATAAAATACTCTTGGTTGTTGTTCACTGTCAGAGCCCTCTCTGACCAAGCTTGAATCTCGGAGTGAGTTGCGTGAAGCGCCTTGAGATGTCTTGCTGACATGAAAGACGCGATGTAAATGGAAATTATTGTTGTTGAAAAATAAGAAAAATAATGTCAAACGCGTAACAAATAAAATGCAAAATAGAAATAAGAGATCAGAACTTAGAGGTAAGGTACAATAATACAATAATTGTAAAGGCAAATATTTCATGAACTAGAATAACCTGGTCAATGTTAATTGCTGCCATCTCTGCTGTGTGTAATTGGTTGCCCTGTTTCGTCCACAAACTACACAGTCACTACACTTTACAGTAGCTTCTGTGACGTGCTTTGAGATATCTTGAAGATGTGATAAGGCGCTATATCAAACACAAGGATTATTATTAATATTATTATATTATCCAATTTCAGATATTCTGGTAATTTTATGAACTGCCTGAGAGTGTTAATGCTTTGTGATGTCATCAGACCCCTGTGCTATGTTATAGACTTTAAATACATTCCATGTGTCTTTCATTTTCAATGCAGTCTGAATATTCTGAAGTCAGCACGTCAAATGATTCTACGATGATTTGCCACTTATGATGTTAGATCTCCGTTAAATTCTAGACATTGCAGAATGCCATGTATTTTCTTGCACACATTGTTTGTAATCAAAGTTCTGATGAAAAAGACAGGATTTTTTTTCAAATGAACAACAGGAAGGTAAATTACACAGAATAACAATAGTTTGAATGAATTGCTGACAATATAGTACCTCTCATTGTTCTAGGGAAGCTGTATATATGAGAATCAGTGACCAGAAACAGAGGACAATCTGCAATTGCTTTCGTGATTCATTTTTGAATATAATTATTCTTTATAAAAGCATAAATATTCTGAAGCTCATACACTTTCCCAACAAATTACACTAACTTCTATCACAAAATCATTCCAAGCTTCCTCTGCGGCAAAAAATATTGCTGTATTTAAGATGTATTTATGCTTATTTCTACTTCAGGTATCAACTTCAAAGTCAGGTTTTTCTTTCGATATATATAATAAAAAAAATCTTGAATAGTTTAAGAAGGAAAGCTTTGATCCAGTCACAGACAATGAATTTATTGCTTAGCTTAATTGCATTCTATACTGTATTTCTAGTTTACAATCCTGAATACTGGATGGCCAGTCTGCTGTGCTGTGCATGTACGACAGCGGAAATATCCTCTTATTATTTCCACTTGGTGGGGAGAAATCTACCGGCACATCATTTAAGATAAAGATCAGTCTCCTAATTTGAATTCCAGACCTCTAGGCTCTACTCTACTGACATCTCCTCAGCATATGTGACATTTACCAGTGATACCATTATATCATTTCAAACTCAAGAGACCTGAAGGGAAGATGCAAAGACATATTAGAATACTGATTACATCAAAGAAAAAAAAACTTTCAGGTTTTGAAAATATTCAGGAACAAAAAAAATTACCCTTTCGATACTCTCCTCACTGTAAATTTGTTTTGCTGCGAATTAAACCCTATTTTGTCGCATGTATGGGAGTGATCAGAAACTATAAAAAAACAACTTATCACCTGCTTGTCAGTAATAGCAAATTGAACTATTTATGGGGCATCGAGATAGGTCAATAGGCACAATTTTTACCTTCACCCTCTTTGAAAAGCATGAGAAGAAAGAGGGCAACTGTCAATCTAACAGTGTGGCAATCATTACAGGTTTGCAGTGAAGCAGAAAAATGCTGTAATGAACAGGTCCTGCAGCCTTCTATCAGTCCATTCATCCTACACTTTCAGTGCTTGAGCCTTCTGGCCTTGCTGAGCCACAAATCCCAATCCAGCTGTTTAACCCTATTACTGGTATATGATGGGCATTCCTGTCACTAGAATGGTTGCAACAGTCGGATGCGCAGAATCTATCTTTGAGACAGGTAAACCTGCAGATAATTTATTTTTATGTGTTACTGAGCCTGTTGACAGGAGTTAGGTAGCATCTATAACAGGAAATGTGTTTATGAAGAGCGTATATGTACCTGAACAGAACCTTACAGTTGCTAACTAACTGAGGCTGCTTCAGAGTGGGAATATGTTATTTAATTTAAGTTCCTGCTCATCTGTCCAGATAAAACAGTGTGAAAATTACTTCAGATTTAGTAGAAGTCCAATATGGCCACACATTTCATTGAAGCTATTAGTGACACCTGGAATCATTCACATTAACTTAAAATCCTGCACCATAAATTTCTGGCATGAAATTTTGCCATTAAGGATTATTCTGAATTCTCATAATGAATGGCTCAATGTTTTTGATAATGAAAATATACACTCTACAGAAGACCTTGCTTAAATATCTGTGCGTATGACTTCTGAATAAAAAAAGATTTCAATCTTTTCAGTAGCTCCCTGAAAAAGAAATCCTAAATTACGTTTCTTTTTGTTCTATTCGATTCAAAAATCACAGTGTTCTACTCAGTACTCAGACTTCTTAATTTATTTTAAACTCCTTGTCATCATTTCATACTAAAAAAAACTATTGGCAAATAATTTATTGTTTGTTATTAAGCGACTTTGTCTTTATCTACATTTATGACTTATTTAACATACCACAGTCATTTGAATTTGGTCTGAACATAAATTAGGAAAATGTGTCCTTAGTTTACTTGGGTTCTGGTAAGCAGAAGAGCAATGTTCTGAAGTGTAAAAACAAAGCTATTTTTCAAGTGTATTTTTACTATATTCAATGAAGTGAGTTTCCTCTGTTCAAAGCATATATTCCTGCCCTTCACTAAACAGAACTGGTAGAGGAGACATTTTGCCTCTAACTCCTATTTCTGCAGCCAGTTAACATGAAACCGCTCCTGATATTAAACCCTACAATATGAAAGTCGAGGATCAAATATTTTTCATAGTTTTATGTGAATGGTTTTATGAAAATTGCTCAAGTCTAAAAAGTCATAGCCTCAATGTAGCCAAGGTTAAGGATAATTTATCCATGATATTTCTAATTTTATTCAGAGCCCTTTTATTACTTTGCAGGCCTTTATGACTTTAAAGAAAATGTCAGTCGAGGTAAATGACATGGTACTGAATAATCTACTTATAAGCTTGAAGACATTCAAAAGTATTCTACATCAGTTCAGCTATTTTCTGCCAACCCTTTATTTTCTCTTGACCCCCCCATCTCCCCACCCACACTAGCTTTTGTTTTAAAACTCAGTTCTATTTATGTTTTTTTCATTTCCTAGCTTTTTCCCCTTTTACCACTTATTCTCTCTAAATGCTAATTTTTTTTTGCTTTGAAGCAGTGTGCCTAATCTATTACAACTAATTAAAGTGTTGTAGCTGATACAATTTTACCTCTGCAAATTTTAGTCCTTGTATACAATTATTGTAGCACGGGTAAATAAATCAATATTCCCAATCCAACTGTAAAAAACAATCAAGGAATGCACTGCTTCTCAGGAAAAACACCAAATAATATTTATTAACTCAGCTGCAAGTCACTGAAGAGACTAATACCACTGAAGCATTTTCTGCAAGAGTAATAATAAACAAACGATGAAAGTGGCAGATGCCAATAATTTCACCACTTTACATCTCGTAGTAATTGTAGCGTTTAATGAGGAACAAAAAATATGCACTCTGTCAAATAATAAAGAGCAAGCAACATTCTGGCTAAATTAGCTTCTACACATCAATTGTTCTGATGGCTTGAAAAAAAACGACTATTTGTTGCAGAAAAATGTACATTGCTTAGTGGAAAAGCTCCGCTCTTTCTCTCAAATAAGGATATTTTTTGAGAGCGACCGTTTTGAAACTCATTTTTATACAGTGTCGACAATCTGCACAGGTCTTCGTGGACATAATATAAAAGTGTTCCAACAATACATAGAATAGATGGCAGGGTAGCATGTGAACATTATATGAAAGAGTCGAGAATTTTGATAACTATACCAAATGACGCAATTTCCTTCTTCTGCTATATGTGTAATAATAAAGAATTAAACTGATACTTCACATGAAAAAGAACATTTAAAAAATGTGCATCATAATGGGTTAAATTATAGGTGGGGGCTGCATGTGCATATTAGAAGTTAACTGCACTACAAATTGTTTTATACAAATAAGCAGAATGCTCAGACAGCTATGGTGATATATTTATGAGTTTATATTCATTATTGCTATTCGATCCTATAAAAGATTGCATTGATATATTGATATGCTTATTTATATGCACCCAATGTTTTCCTGCTTCCTCTAGTACCAGCTCACGACTGGAGAATTCATCGTCATAACAGCAGCGGAGCAAGCACTTAAATGGACAACTACTGATGAGATTATAAAAGATTCCAATGCAATACTTTCAATGAATATACCCGTAGCTTTACAAGAAAGCTCTGTCAGCCAGTGAATGTGCTGATTTCAATCTCACCACTATCTAATGGCATATTAACATATTCCAAAGTGTTTTCACATAAAAAAAATAGGACCTTTTCAATTCTATGAGGGCACTATTTTTGTAACAGCCTACAAATCAGCGGAATGACCGGTCTACAGTTTTGATCATTGACTGATTCATAACTAACGAATATATTGTAGTACTTAACTTTGAAATAAATATCACGCTACATCGAAAGACTTAATAGAATAAGGGATAGTTGGGGCAAATTTAATAGGGCAACATTAGGTTATTCCTTGTGATGAATTCAAACATCATTAGATATTTTAAGAGATTTACCCCAATAAACTTTTATGCAGAGAAGTTGGTAGAGCTGAGGTAGTAATAAGTGGATAAAAAGATATGTTACTTGGCCCAAACTGAGTCAATATGGTTTTAACTATTTGGTGGTCAGTAACATAATGCCTTACACACAAGTTTAAACAAGAAGTGACAATTTCAACTACAGTATTACCATACAAATACCATATTACACAGCTAATGATCTTATTATGATTCTGTAGTTACAATGATCTCCAGAATGAGGAAAAACAATGTTCACCAGCATTCAGTGAAGAGTGAGGGAGTGGTTGACTGGATTATCTGATCAAAGTACAATTTGGAAGAAACAAGAGCTCAGATATATTAGAAAAACTATTTAAACATTAATGTTTTGTAGGAATGAGAGTTCAGAAGCAGCAGGAAAAAAAAGGCATGATGTGAAATAGTGGCGTTAAGATTTGGACCTTCAGTGAATGATGGTACACATATCAGTCTTTGGATTTATTGGAGCTCCTGTAGCTCAGTGGTTAGAGCACTCGACTCATAAGCATGAGACCTGTGTTCGAGGTCTGTGATCCAGGCAGATCAGGGCAAAAACTTGGGCAAGTTTCCTTACTCCACATACCTAATAATAATCTGTCCAAAAAAAACACAATAATAAAAATTGGTCATTTCAATCTATGACTGTTTGTGGGACACTGCTGTGCGCAATTAGCTGCCACATTTCACCCACAAATATACAGTCAATTCACTTTACAGTATATTCTGTGAAGCACTTTGTGAAAAGTGCTATATCAAATGCAAAATTATTATTATTGCTACAAATACAAACAACAGCCCATTTGGATTCAGCGACTTGTCTATTATCAATGTTTCTCGGTTTAAAGCCACTATTATAATAATAATAATCCTTGCATTTGATATAGCGTTTTTTCCGTCTTCTAGACAAATGTTCATCCTTGTGTTTCCACGGTGACGTTTAAACAGTTGCTCTGCATAACTGGTACATTTTTTAGTCATGAAATAAAGTGGCTTCATCTAAGAATCTTGCTGGTAGTATAATGTTCCCTGAAAGGGCAATATAAACTTGTTCCTGTTGCACCTTTTCCTGCAGCCACAAGTAATCAAGGACTTAAACACAGTGCTCAATTATATATTGCATTGTTGTTATAGACATCAAGTTCATTATTAGATAACTGCTCCTCATAGCAGGAGATATAGTTTGTAAAATTACTGGTATTTTACAGCTTCTCCAATCCAATTACTGTGTACCTTTAATTGAATCTGGTCATGGTTCGTTGTTTGGATTGTTAGCAGAAAAATTAGGGGAGAGGTTAAGAGGAATTTTTTCACTCTGAGGGCTTTTAGGTTTGGAATTCATTACCACAAGTGGCTATTGAGAGAGGATCAATAGAATTGTTCAAATGGGAACTGGATAAGCACCTGAACAGTAAAAACAACACAGGATGTGTGGAGAGAGCTGTAAAGTGGATTTAACGAAAGCAGGTGACAGTGGCATAGACATTATGGACTGCATTGTCCACTTGTATGCTAAATGTTTTCTATGCTTTATGTATCTCCGCTTCTACATGTAACCATTATCTCAATCACAGTTGGAATAATCCTGAATCATTTATTTATCATATTTATTTGGTTCAGAATATGATTCCAACCTTATTACTGTAAATTCCCATCCACACGTGCTAGGGATTAAAGTGATCAACTGTGATACATGGAGCACGGCGATTTCCATTTCATATGAACACTTCAAGACATCTCATCATCCTATCGATTTTGTTACATTTCAGGGTTTACGCAATTTATCTGCCTGTATTTAGCCGGCTTGAGCGAATGGAAGTTGGAAACACCTTGCTTACTAAATTCCAGAGAAAATTAGGTAATGGTTACTCCAAATACAGAATTCAGGTGAAGAAACTAATTTATATGGAAGAAAACAAGGTGTGTTACCAATGAATATATATACTTCCTTAAGAGCGATTAGAACTGCTCTGATATCTAAGGTGACCAATTAGTACAATAGAAGAGATGGCTGGGGATCTAAACACAATTCAAAGTGACATCCACTATATTTATAAATGACTGGAAAAACGTCTCAAATTCCAATCCTAAACTGTTTCATAACATCGGTTCTCCATAGGAAAATAATTCATAAGAACCAAATCTCTCATGGTAGAGTTGTGGTAACACACCTCAAGTACCAACAGATTTTTGTGGTCTCTGGTCACTGGTTTGAATATCCAAGTTACATATTTTACTGCTGATTCCAGGTGGCGGATTATCTTGCAGGACACATGCCATCAACCCCATTGGATAAAGTGAAAATAGTTGCCGTGCGCATGTGTCATAACTCCATATCTAGGTATTTAGGAGCTGCTAGCAATTCATACCATGAACTGCTTGTCAAACTCTGCTTATTTTCGCCTCTGAAAAAAACCTTTGAATTCCCTCCATATGGCGTCTGTCTATTTCAATATGTCTGCTACTGCTGTTTTAGGATGTTGTGACAAGTATACATTAGGAAAAAAATATATAAAGAGCTGGTATATTAGCCCCCACCCCCCACCCACCACCCCTACGGTTTATGCTACTTTATTAAGGTGTTTCTTTACCTCTCTCTGTTATTTTATCTTTTCCATTGATTATATGAAATTATCATTCTGAACGTTCTTTGTGAAGAAGAATATAGCCCTGAACTTGCACCTCCATCTTCTTTAAGTGCTTGTGGGAAATTAAGTCTCACAATGCATGCAGATGTTCACCATCTGTTTTGGACACCTACTCCTGGAAAGGAGAATGCATGATGGTTGCCCAGCCAACAGGACCCTTGGGTCAGATGTGAATGCTTTTACTTGATGTTCGGAGCTTACTGCCCCTCCTGGAAGGCTTTTCTGAGCCTACCCTGCCCTTGCAGATAACACATGGAATTCACCAAGTGTTTGGGAGACCAGAGGGTGTGTGGATGCCAAACTGCTGATTGCCTAGAAGTTGCTGTTAGGTCATTTGCTGCTGTGAAACCTCTGCCATTTGGAAATCAGTTCCCGTAGTGTCAGTGGACTGTAATCACTTGCAAAAGGTGCCTGCGGAAAGAGAAGGGTTTGAGAAGGAACTTTGGCTACTGCTTTATCTAGCCTCCAACTAAGAGCATGGGCAGGTTAATTTTGTGTTGCTCTCAATAGCTGAACCACCTGTGCACCTTTAGATGGTTAAGCTAGTGGGTTTACAGTTCTGAAATAATGTAGCTGGCAGCTAACGCCCATTTGGGGTTTTCCTGACGTTCTTTCTCTGTTGTACATCTCACCCCAAGAAATATCCTTCAGTGTACATGTGGGAATGATATTAAGAGCTGAGGCAATCATCAGTGAAGACAAAAATAATAGTGTTGCTTGATAAGAGGGAAGTATTAGCACACAATCTTTCTTCTTGGTCTGGTATCTTACTGATAGCCGCCACAAAATGTGGAAAAACATGTATAGAACAGTGCAAAGCAATGATCCAACATTAATGTTATATGAAAAGAAATTATCTGGAGTTGCCATCTCTCCTCACTTTGTTCTCTTTCTCTGATGTCCTTCTGGCTGTTGAACATACTGCACAGCTTGTTCCCACTTTCTTTCAGTCTTATTGGTAGTTGCCATGGATGCAATGACCTGTGTGTTTCTATGAACCGCTTCCAGGACCTCTGGTTTACTCTCTGTTGCCTACCTTCCATGACATACTGACTGAATTTGTTGGCATAGCCAGGATGGATGTAATTTTTTTTTCTGTGTGTTCAGAAATATAAAGAGGAGAAATATATAGGCCGTAAGCCAGCAGAAAAAAAATGCAGACAGGAAACTTTAAAACCACCCACCAGTACACTGTCCAATACAAGATTGCCTCTGGTCACCCTCTGGTGATATAAAAGATCTGCCAATCCATAGCATATCCTCATAATGCTTTTTCCTCCTCTCCAGAACATTTTTCCAAATCAAGGGAACAATAACTATCAATTGCTACCTATCAACAATCTGCATTCTAATGGTGGCTCCAAAATGAAAAAAGGACACCCATTCCTCTTGATAGTCTGCCAGACAGACATCAAAAGCGTGTGCTCTATCTGCTGAATATTAAATATTTCAAACTCTATTGACTTCCTAAAGTTGGCCAGAACTCTGAATTGATTTGAATCCACCTGGAGACCAAAAGCAAATTAGGAGTCTTGTAAATATGTGATCCACTTCTGAACTTGTAGTACCTAGAAAATCAGTCATAACCTCCTCACATTGCTTCCAGCACTCAAAACCACCATTACTATAAACCAGATGGTTTTATGAGCTTGCAGGAAAATAAACAGCGGATTTGTATGTAAATTCCGCTAATTTGATGTACATTTGCCATACTGAGCAGTGTCTCATAAGAGTGTAGAGGAATATCCAGATTTGTACAAAACAACCCATTAGAATTTTTTTTGAAAAACAGTCAACTCTGACAAAAACTAGAGAATACATCAGCTTATTAAATTGATTATCGAAATACTCAATAAAGCGCAATATTTGACATTGACTTGAAGAAGGAAAATGGTACGATCTTAAAACTTAGAAAAGGGTTGGGGTTGACAAAGAAACTCACAACAGGATGAACTCAAATGTTGCCAATGGGGATATGCAGATCTCTGCTCCAGAGAACCCCCGACAGATTATGTGGTTCCCCACAAGTTGCCCCTGAATTTAATTCTCTGAGTGGCTATTGGTAAATCCCATTGTGAACTGTCGATTTTTTTTTCTGAAACACCTGAAGGATTCAAGGGGCAACACCACTGTACAAATTTTCTACTGATGTGGATCAAATGGAATGCAAAGGTCTCCTGAAGTAAATCTTCATTCCTTTCCATTCCTTAGACGAGCACCCCCTTCTGTACCACTGCGATGTTTTCTCTTACCTCACTATCTTCCTGGCCTCCGAGGTTATCAAATTCGTGCTAATTAGTGTCAAATTTAATGGCAGTTTATGATGTGGACTCATGTCCACTGGGAACTGGATTGAAATTGCCTGAAATTCATTTTCACTCGGCACTCTTAACAGCTGTCACACAAAGGAGGCGTTCAACTCCTCTGCTTGAGCAGGAGTCAAACCCAGGTCCCAGAGGTGAAAGGACAGTGCTATAATACACTGCGCCATCCAGTGACCACAGATTAAAAATCTTGATGACAAGATCAAACCTAACAGCGTGTTATTGTTGAGAAAAATTGATTCTTGAAAGAAAATTATCTTTTTAACCTTTAGGCTGAAGCAAAAGCACATTTACATGACATTAAGAAAAGTTCCACTTTTGTCCTCGGGTCCACAATAAGAGGGATAATAAATCCTACATAAATTATTTGGAAGCCAATAGTTACGAAAGTCCTCTGATGGCTATAATTATTTCACATTCATATGTTAGCATTAATTGCTGGCTGTATTATACCATTATCATTCTGGTAATCTTTTGCCTTCTGGCATTCTAATACTGTTAGTCATTCTTACCTATGTATCTCAGGGTTGGATTCAGTTACCTTCACTTTTTTTTGTGGATTCTGCTGCAGAATGCTATAGGGTAAAAAGAAATAGCGGTTGATTTGGACAAGCCTATCATTCTTCTTTTTAAAAAAAACAATTATGACAACCTTGATCTCTGTTTGAATTTACACTATTTAACCTTCGTTACCGTGTTTCCATCTAGTTTTGCAAGGGTTGCTGTCTCTGCTCTCAAGTCAGTAATTTAGGCCCAAACCAATTGGACTTTGTTTTGGAAGTAAATATGTGCATTACTTCTACAATGCTAGTCTCGTTCTTACCAAGAGACCACATTGGTGGTTACTTTGCTTTTGCTAAGATATTTTCGCTTTACTATCTTAACTCTTTCAGCTCAGGCAAGAAATATAATCAGAATTATTTATTTTATATATTAAGACTCAATCATCTCAACCTCATCTTTGTTGACTGACATTTGCATAGAAAACTGTAATGATATCCTTTACCTCTCAAGTGATGTGGTTGAATTGGATAGGAAATGAAGGGAGGGGTGGAAGGAATTGGCTTCTTTCACTATTTCAGCTTCCCTCTGATATTTGCAAATTTGTCTCAGAGAGGCAGGTTATGCATGAATTTTAGTTCAGTGGAATTCCATCTATGGTCTCCTGGTTGATTTGGATAATTGCCGTAATATTACCACAGGCAGATTACTTCAAATGTGATTTCCTGAATTACCCCCTTTGCAAAGCTATTCACCACAATAGTGGCTACCCGTGACTTGAAGTGAGTGGAAGGTACCACTGGCTTCACCATGGCTTCTCAGCCACACTCAGTGGTAATGGATCAAGAGGAATAAGCTATAAGGTGAGATGACTTATAGCAGGGGGGGGGTTCCACCACTTGTTAGATAGAACACTTCACATGTGATCCATTCAGTATAAATGATGAAATTCATCCTGATAAGGTAAATGATGTGAAGTGACAGACAGCCCTGGGAGTTGAAGTCACATCCATCTCGTTGAAATTTAAGATCCCCACCTACTCCTACTACTGTACTAGGTCACCCATCCCAGAGGCTTTGTACTCAAAGTTAACTGTTTGAGTGCCAAATAATTTTATGATCAAGTTTCATTAAGTAACAGAACTGTCTGATCTAATGTAAACGTCAAAAGCACACTATAAAATATTAAAGAAGTTCTCAGAGTGAACGTGGCTGGCAGTATTTATGCGGCAGTATTTATGGTGAATCTATATCAAAATATATTCTTCACAAATTATATTTTAATGTACAATATATAATAGAATTCAGATCATGATAAAATTACATTACAATGATTATTTGATAAAAAAAGAACATTAATAACAATAACATAGTTTATATGGTGCATAAAGAAACAATATAACTCTTCCCCATGTTAACTATTCACTTATCATAAATTTCAAATACTGTACAATCAAAAGTACAATACATAAGAAGAAATAGCACGATTAGAAACATTGCTTACATTTCATGCACTCTTATCATTTTAACTAAAAACGATTCTACTTATTTTGATAACCTACTAGTGTTGACAACAGGTTACAAAGTAAAGAAACAAATCTCTGAAAATGGAACATATTCCAAGATAATTATTGTGCAAGATGATATAAATCTAGGTCCGACTTCTTTCATTTAAAAATGCAGGAATATGATTTAAAAAAATAAAACAATGAGTACTGATCAACATTTACAAAGTGTGAATGTAAACTTAAATGGAACAGGTCGAATGCTATACTGTTCATCATAGCTTCAGAAATCTGTGTTTTTAAAAGCAAACTTGATTTTTTTATTGCTTTCCATAACATCCATTTATAAAATAGATTTGATTCTCAGACTTAAATTTAAGACGGTAGAGAAGATACTAAAACGTGCTCCCTCTCTCTTTCATCAATTTATGAACGGAAGCTTATTGTTTCATAGTCAAACACACCACGGGAATATATAACAGAACAAATAAAATTGAGATAACAGTGCAGTGTGGAAATATGACCCAATAGATGGGATAGCCTATGTAATCTGGGCCAGCAGAGGTGTGGCAAGTGAGAGTGGGAATAATAGCAAAGCTGTTACCTTACCCTGGCTTCAGGCTACACATCCGAAGCCAAGTTAGCATTACTATGTTTTCAGGAAGCTAGATTTGTCAATAAGTTCTTTTTAGTTGTCTGGAGACCTGATCCAGTGGGAAAGGGTTAAAGGCGAAACATTAGAGATAGGTTCCCACAATCTGAGCTACATGATACCAGAAAACAGCTATGTGGCCAGTTCCCATCTTGTACTTCCATCAGAGTATTATATTCAAATACACAATTAGCTATTGCCTTAACAGAATTATGTTCAGCATGACCTGGATTGAAAATTAATATTCACCTTAAGTAACCAGTTCTTTGATAATTTAATTAATCCAATTATATTAAGGTGGTGGGGGAACAACCATCTCCCAAATCTTGCACCTTACAGGAACCACAACAACTTGCATTGATATAGCACCCTCCATGCCAGGCGGCATTTCATAGTGCTTCGCAATGGCAGAGTTTGAGGCCAAGGCAGATGGAGGGGAAGGTGACCGTAAGCGCAGTTTGAAGAGAAAGGTCTTCAGGAGTGACCTGAAGATGGGAAAGAAGGGCAAAAGGGTTGAGGAAGGAAGTTCCAAAGTTTCGGGGCATAGTGGCTGAAAGCACAGCCACTGATGGTGGATTCGGGGAACAAGTAAGAGGCCCGTCCCAGTAGAACCAAGGCAATGGGTACTGCTGTGAGGTGAGAGGAGGTCAGAGAGGCAGCGGGGTGCCGAGGAGTGAAGAGATTTAAAACACAATAGCGAGGATCTTGAAGTCGATCTGTTCTGTGAGAAGGAGCCAGTGGAGTTTTGAAAGGACTGTGGTAATCGGAGTAGAGTGCAGGTGGGAATGCAGGTGGCGGAGTTTTGTATGAGCTTAATTTTGTGGATGGTGGAGGAGGGGAGACTAGCAAGGATGGGTAGGAGTAGCCGAGTCAAGAGGTGACAAAGGCATGGACCAGCGTTTTGACAACTTTTGGGGGAGGGATTGGCAGAGACAGGCAATATGGTGGAGGTGGAAGAAAGTGATGCTGGTAAGGGACAGATATGGGGGAGGAAGGATAACTGAGGGTTAAGTAAATTAACGTTCATAAACACAAAAGGATATAAAGAAACAATAGATGTAGATCCATTCAGCGTATCATTCGATAACTATGTAATGAATATTTGTAAGTATTTATGCATTGGCCACATGTGTATTCGGTCTTATTAATACAAATATACACATTAAGCAAAACCCTGATCAACTTTTAAAGGGAAAGAAAATAAGTTATTCTCCAGGTTTTTATCCCAGTTTATAAAACATATTACATGATATAGTAGGGTTTGGTTTTCACTTCAGCTGATACCAGTTCCACCATTATTATCTAAATGAGCATGACTTACAGAGGCTGTATAAAAACATTTTCATGAAAAAAGTGTTACAAATATTTTTAGACTGCATTAAAGCTGTTACACTGATTGCATTTTACTTGTATTTATGAATTAGGTTTATAGTTTTTCATAGTCCATTCCACTCACAGTAATGGCCTGACTTGTAGTAAAAAAAACTAGAAGCTCTGGTAACTATTCAGCACCAATAGTCCTGGCATCTCACCTAGCCGCTGGCAGCATTAACGCTGTTGTGTTCAGGAACAATGATTCATTTAAGGTTTTTTTCCAAGCAGCAGGATACTCTTATAATAAACCAGCAAGTAACCTTACAAAATCCCAACGGTACAGGGTTAGATTTTAGTTTCTGTTCACTTGTATATGTAGCACACATACCTAAAATTATTAATAATACATTTCTCCTAACATCAGCTTTATTTCTTGTAGTTTAATAATTGTTCCATCATTTGAAGCAAATGATCCTTGACAAAATATAATCATATAGTTTACATCATATTTTATACGAGCATTTGTTCCTTCTAACACGCAGTCATTGTCTTTATCATTTGCATTAGATTGTGACAGTAAAATATAGAAAACATTACAACAGATAACTAGGATTTATCTAGTAAGTGATTATCAACAAAAATAATTATGAGAATCATCAGTTAACTGGAGCACAATCTTTGAAGAACACTAATTAAATCGTGATAAACTATCGATTAACATAGGGACTTTCAACCAGAGATCACGAGTGGTCCTTAAGGTGGTATAATATGTGGTTAAATTATTCCCGGGACAGTTTTAATAATTTTAGCCAAGGGAGGTCAAACACTCAAGCAAAATTGCCCCAGAGAAGTTTAAAAAAAGAACCCTCGATTAAGTATTGTTAACATCAAATAACACATGTTAACGGCAGCATATTATCAACCATATAACAAAAGGCTGCCATGTATGACATGGCCAGCAGAAAATATAT
The DNA here is from genome assembly GCA_035084275.1 of Hydrolagus colliei. Lineage (NCBI taxonomy): Eukaryota > Metazoa > Chordata > Chondrichthyes > Chimaeriformes > Chimaeridae > Hydrolagus > Hydrolagus colliei. The sequence continues at coordinate 4,327,404 of CM068748.1, forward strand.
TGTAAAACTGAGATAGATTGCAAACCAATTGAAACCTAACATTAATAGTGATCATAGTCCTTGCATTTGGTATAGTGCCTTATCACGTCGTCGACACGTCTCAAAGCGCTTCACAGAATATACTGTCACGTGAATTCACTGTATATTTTGTAGGCAAAACATATAGACCCTGGGTTTATTTCCTTACAGTGAGACACCCAAAAAAATGTCCTTTCTTTCATTAAAAAACCCCCAGCAAGTCTCACTGAAATTAATGAGACTTGACGTGCCTGTGTAGGGATTTGCAAGCATGAACTGGATCCATCCACTTTGCGTCCCTCTTTTTAATAAGATTTATAACAGGCTAACAAAACAAGGGTGTCGAGTTGGCACATTTGTGTATATTTATGTCTATGGTGCTAAGAATGTATTAAAACTTCCCTCTGTTATACAGAATCTGATTCAAATTTTCTTTTGGTTTAGTTTGAGTATGTAAATGCCACTGAACTCCAATAGCTGTACAGTATGGCCTCAAGTTATGTTCATACAAAGAGGCTGGAATTGTGGAGGTGCAGGGAGAGATTGTTGCCCAGGTAGCTAGAATAGCTCTGTCAGTGGCTGAAGACGAAACATCAATTCATGGCAAGAGGTGTAAATTATTAAACCTGGGAGGGTTGAGAACACTGAAGAGGCACATTATAAAGGAAGAAAAAACCCCAAAAGGACGATCGCAGGAACAAAAACAGGTGAGAAAAATGGTAACGGCAGTTTATATTGGATACTCTGTCTAAATTATAAAATTGTCTAAGTTATTGCAAGAGCACTACAGTATATTTTCTTTCAATTTTTGCATTTCTTTAACTAAAGACTCCCTGCCACCAAAGCGATTGAAACTGGTAATGTTGGCTAATTCTTCTGGAATCACTTTACCATCAGTGGATTTTGAATACTTAGCACTACCATAAGAAACAAAGGGAATACGGTGAAAAGTGTTTCCTTCCTAGGTGAGCTTGCCATGGCCCCAGGCCCCAAACAGATCTACATCTTCAAGGACAAAATATCACTAAATCCCAGTGATATATCGAGGATGCCACAGAGGGGAACAGTCTTATACTGTTTGTTTCATGAGTGAAGAGCATGTAATAACACAAGTTCTGAAGCCAAGAATAAAGATTTTCCTTAGCATGGAATAAACCGGGAATCCCACTGTTCCCCACTATGTGGGTTATTTATACATTGAATCTTTAGCTGATTTTATTTTCAAGCAATGCATATTCCCATTATTTATTTTAATGGATTTAATATGAGTAGCAAGATGTCTTTCATATTATCTGTTGTTTAATGTGAGCTGCCTCTCACCCTACACTAGCTGGTCACCATATTCAAAATCCCCTCGGTAGTGAGAAGGAATCCTTTTAGCAGGGATGGCCTGAATGCTACTACTTTTACGAGTTAGTCATGGAGCTAGTGTGAGTTTTCATTCTGCAATTGCAATGCACAGCCCCCCCCCCCCCCCCCCCCCTTCCCCCCAAAAAAATTAATCTCTTGTAAAATTTGCCACTGGCCACTATACAGAAAGAAAAACTACTCCTCTGCTTCAATTCCATAGAGCAGGCTGTAAGTATAGTACCACTGTCAGGAAGTTCTTGAATATGACAGATTTATAGACAGTAGTGGGGAGGGTGAAGTACTTCTGGTCACAGAGTTATCATCCAATGTGATAAATATCCCAGTGCACTAGAGCATGATAATATCATTTTACCATGGTACCAGCATTAATGCACAAATAAACACTTGTGATATCAGAAACGTGACAAAATATTTGCCTCCAATTTAATTGAATTACAGGAAGATAGTTTGCTGCATCTGTTTATCTTTAGATCATTGCAGGCTTGACTGGTCCCTGTTTACACCGAGTCTCTGAGTCTAAATTGCTGACAGAATTTACTTCTCTGTCTTGGATTCCAATGTACTGGACTTTCTTACACTGCAAGTTCATCGGGGCCACTACATTGCTGGCCTCTGTGCTGTCTTTGCTCACGCATACACAGTGGGATTTTAGAACACGCATAACTGCTCCCTGCGTCAATGAAGAACATGTACAACATATTGATATTGATGAAACAAAACCAAGTGCAACACTTCTAACCTGTGATCAGAGTGGTTATTTGGCTCCTAAAATCCAGCTAAATCCATATCACAAAGTCTCTACACAAGAATACACTTACTGGCAAGTGCTGCGTGAGCTCAAATAAGTCAAATTAATTACTTTAAATAGAGAGAGATGCTAGAGTTTGAGTCAGTCAAGCCACCTGAATACCCAGGGAAGATTTGTTTTTATTTTTAAAGGTTCTATAGGCTATCAAGAGCACTTTATATTTCTGGTTCTTACTCCTGTGTTACTCCTAGGCAAAACAACAAAGAGTTATTCGACCGTTGTGCGTTTCATTTGGCAAATCTGTTGCTATGGGCTAAGCGCTTCTTGGCCCCGTTGGGAACCTTTTATGAATTGTTCCCATGCGCTTGTAAGTGAGACCAATGCTAATTTTTAAAGTTAAAAATAACATTGAATTATATAACATTTATATAATATAAAAATATATAATATGAAAACATAGCTAATTTTTAAAGTTAAAAATAATATTGCATTAATATACAGTAATATTAAATTAAGTAAAATTGAACCAAAAGTTAATTACAAGGGCAAAAGTAAAAATATACAAAATAACCGGAAATAATTAACGAAAGGGGTACAATGGATAATAAAGATGGACCTCTTTGACAGGACTTTCAGTTATCTTCCCCACCTCTCTTGGTTCCAATCCCTGAATTGTGTGCCCAGCCAGCAGTGTGCGGGACCACTCCAGATATAAAAGACTTCTGGTTTATTGATAAAAATAAGTAGAAAAATTGACTAAATGGATTGTTCTTGCCAAAGCCAACACAGACACAATTGGTCGAATAATGTGCTGTGTTGTAAAGAACTTTGGGATGTCCTCCTGATGTGAAATGTGCTATACAAATGTAATTTGTTGTTGTTGTAAAGCTCTATGGTTCTGAAGAGCAATGCTGATCTTCACAAATGAACATATTTTGATTGTTTTTTTTTGCTGTGATCCTTTAAACACTGCATATTTATTGATGGCCAAATGACAAACAACAAATAATGCCTGGAGCCTTGAATAAACTTCAATTTTATATAGTTTTATGCAAAATCTAGTTCATCTCACTTATATGTAGACCTGACTATAACCACACAGTGGTTTGTGAGTTATTAGGTTCTTTCTCATTTATAGGAAAAACTTGGTATTCCACCAAAACTCTGCTTCCTCCATACCGTCAAATTTAATACTTTAATAAATTGGTATAGTATATTCATGCATCTTAACCATTAGTCTCTAAAGAGCAATTCATACATCTCATTTTTTCTGAAAACCCTGCTTGGAGCCCAGGCATACAGCAAGACTGTAAGCTCAGATTTTCATGGTCTGTATTCATTTAAAGCTTTCTGGGTCGTGTTCATTTTATGCTGCTGCTGATGTGTTGTCAACGCTGAATGCAGGAATTGTAGCTTAGGGCCCACAGCTGTATGACTTACAGTCCTAAGAGTAACTGAAACCAGAAATGACTTCATCCTTAAACTTTTTTTCCACATAGTGCAGAACACAGTTATAAATTTGGGTGAAAGGTAATGGAAGCAATGGACTCTTCAGCAACAAAATGATGAACGAAAAAAAGAATGTAACAATCTGGAACTTGATTTAAATTCTGATTAGTTGCTTGTTACAACATTATGTCAATTAGATTGCATTTCAAAACTAAAATGAAAAACAAACTATGCTGCATACTATTTAACAAATTCCAGACTTCCTGAAAAGTTTCAGGCAGTAGTTTATTTGAAAAATGCTGTTAAATTGGCTTAAAGTAATTGTTATGGGCCCACATAAAAAATGCAATCTGTGTTTGTGGTGCTACGTTTGTGCTCAATACCCTGTATTTCACATGAAATATTGGAAATGTGCAGACATTCACTGTGTAGATTTTTGATGTGTTTAACCACAGTCTATTTAATCTAAAATAAACTAATAAATAACACACCATCTCAATGGTTTGCTGTTGGTTTGTTATTTGTATTGTAAATCAATAATTCAGGTACACCAACAAATCCACAAATTTATATCGCAAGGAGTAGAACAATGCACAACAATATAATGATTAATGGTGAAGCACAAACTGTTGATAGATTAAAGCATTTGAATTCTAGCAAAATTCTTTAGTGTTAACAATTAATATCCAAGTTAAACATACCTTCTTTTTTTTCCACCATCTAAACTCTTGGAACAGTGAATTTTCTGAAGTATCTCACTCAGGAGCTTTGTTGTACAGAAAGACCGATGGGTCCACATTCCTGAAGTGTATGTTATGCAATTAATATAATCCCTAAAGTCTATGCTAGCTATAGCTCTGAAAGATTCCAGAAATTAGTGGAAACTGGTGACAGGACCACATCCTCTGAAACTAGTATCTTCTTTATGCCAATTATATAGCTTCAGACTATTGCTGGTAATAAATACAAGTAATGCTGCACATGCATTTCCCCATGGAAAAATAACTATTCAGTTGCTTTTAACCCACAATATGAAAACACAGGTGAAAAAAAATTATAATAGACCTGGGAAATAACCACTAATAATGATAAACAATTTAGAATTTTATTACTTAAAATTTTTTGGTTAGCTTTTTATTTGGTAGAGTTTTTATATGACACTAAAAAACATGTATGCAGCATTGATTCTTGCAACCTTCTCATGGCAAGTTCACATAAAATATCCAACTGAATATTGTCGCCGCATATTGTACCTCTTGCAATATTTAACACAAAAGTATTCTGCTAATCTCAGCCTGAAGTAATTAACACGACGAAGCAATACAGTTTGAAAGTGTTGTCTTTCGGGGAACGTTACAAATGATTTGGGTTTGGTTCGAGGAAACTAGCAACTGGGCAAGTTCTGCAATGTGAGGTTAGGAGAGAGTCTCACATTTACTGGCATGCAAGAAAGCGATTAATGGAGACCAGATCCTGTTGAACTGATCCAACTTCTGTTTCATGACATAAGTCAAGCAGACAAGTATGTATAATGCCCATTAAATTTTCAAACCATTGTGCGAATCTGGTTGGGCAATGCATTTCCAGTTAATAAGAACATTATTTTTAGCTGCCATTAACATAGTGTCAATCATTCTGACTAACCAGTTATCCAGGAGTGATTTGGGGGGTATAATCCAGTGGAAATAATCTGAGGGGAAATTCAATTTAGATTTCAACTACTTTCTGAAGAAATAAAAATGAATTTCCTCTCTGAGAAGACACCAAGCTGGAAATTGACCATATGCCATAGCATGATTTTTAAAATCCATTTATTGGAATAATTTAGGGTAAGGCAATATGACTAAAAGGACAGAATATTATTTATGTATTTCAGTAATTATTATGCATTTGAAATTACATCTAACCAGTCTTTAAATAGCCTGTAGTTATTCTCCATGTCTTTTTTTTTATCTTTAAACTGTTAGTAGATGCTTAGTGAGCTATTCCCTTTCTTTTCTTCTAAATTAAGCACCAAAACAGCCTCAAGCAAATAGAAGCACAACACAGACTTTTAAGATAAGGACTGTATCATTTGGTCAGCCATCTCCACAGCTAGTTCTTTCACAAGCCCTGCCAGGTGCCACAAACACCACTCAGCTGCCAGAGGGCTGCACACAAGGTTGGTGGAGTAGGTGAGATGGGAAGTAAATCTCTTGGGAGGGAAGGACAGAGAAAGAACCCAGTATGACTGCGTAATATCTCATAAACTACTCAGGGCCCAAGAGCTTTTGTGTCAACTAGCTCCATTACTGTTGTGAGGATGCAAATTTGGTGAACTAATCAGCTGCACAGCTTCAGGCTGCTTCTCCGAGACCCCAATTCTCTGTTGTAACTAAACCAAGTGGAGTCTATTGGTGTAAGGCACACAACAAGCCAAGTTCACATTGCTGAAAGGATGCCCCAAACCAAAATCCACCTATTACTTTTTTTTGGAAGATTATATTGACGGTGCACAAATTGAAGAGAAAAAAAAAACTCCTTGAGGCAGATTTCAGGCTCCCAGAAAATCCACAAACAAAGATCTGCGTCAAACTGTAGCACTGATTTTTAAGGACTTTTGGGTAGGACCAATTAGTTTCATGCTCAACATATCTGAAATATAATTGTAAGTAAATATGGCATTTCTGCAGGGGAAAATGTCACCGCTGTTTGAAAGGGAAAAAGTAGGCATTTTCATTTAAGCACTCCCTTGTTACTTTTATTAACAGTAAGTTTTGAAAAAAATA
>CM068748.1:4341257-4518757 GCA_035084275.1 Hydrolagus colliei
ACACCATGCATGGGAAAGATTGACTTGTTCGAGAATGAAAGCTTGAAAGGTGTGAGCAACTTGAAGTAGAGGAACAAATAAATAATAAATACCATATTATGTGTAGGATACAAACTGCAATATATGACACAAAATATACCGGTGCCTAGTGATTGTTCACAAACATGTAATGCTGCAGTTGTGTCAAGGGAGTTTAGCAGTTCAGTGAAATATCCAGATGGATATGTGTGCATTTGTACTGATAATGCACCATCTGCTCTTTTCACAAAACAAGGAGAATGCAATGGAGTGCCTGCCACAGCAGAACAGCACCATTCACACAGCACTGACTCTCAGCCTCTCCGCACTGAAAGAGAGCTTCGGCAGAGACTCCGAAATGCAAGATTTTTAACGGGATTTCTCAATAACCTATCAGAATCAGACAAATAGGAATTCCTCCCGATTATCAGAAGCACGGCAAACTAACCAGTGGGAACGCCGCTCTGAAGCAAGCAAGCAACTTCCAGGAATGATTATCAGATGGATTTCTAACAGAATTCCATTTGAAATAATAATAATAATATTCCTTCCATCTGATATTATGCTTTTCATAGCAGGAGGATGTCTGAACAACAACAATTGCATTTGTGTAGGGCCTTTCACAGTGGGAGGACGTCCCAAGGCACTGAACAGTCAGGGGTCAGGACCCGAGCATGGTAGGTGGGGTGGGGATTGGCAGGATTGGCCTGAGGGAGGGCAGAGAGATAGTAGGGCAGCTGAACGCACCCTCAAAGTGTACCGTCTCAAAGTGCTTTATATGTAAAATGATGTAACTGTCTATTTTGTAGACTAATGCCCCAGCCACATTATGTACAGCAACGTCCCACAATAGAATAGAGTCCCAGAGAATAGATACCACAGATTGTGCGAGATTTCAGTATCGTTGAGGAAGTGCAAATGGTGGTGTGGGTGATCGAGGTCAGCTGAGTCTGTGCAGGGAGCCAGTAATCTGCACGGGAATGCAAACCTCAGTGGATTTGCTTCCAAACAAAGAGGTTCAGTGCAGCGAGCAAATGTTGTGGAGTCACTTGCTCTTGTTTGGATGACATTGAAAGGTGGTTTGGAGAGGGGAGGCGGGGGTGTCATGCGGAAGAGACCAAAACTCAGCTCCGATGTGCTTTGGCATCTACCAAATGGAGCACTAGTTGTTTGTATTGCAGTCTACGCTGCACTTTGATGACATGGCAACAACCATTCAGTGAAAAGCTCACTTAGACAGATCACAGGAAGAGAAGCAGCATCCCTAATGTCAGAGGTAGTTCTGACTTCTTGTGTTGTCCTAGACAAGCAACAAAGGCACCACCTCCGAGAGCAATGACCCCAACAGGTGCAGCACCAGAAACCTTGGCACTGATATATGTCCATCAGGAATAGCCATAGATACAGGTAGCTGGCCTTCTTTATCCATTTCATGTTTAGAATTCACTGTTCTACGATACCAACAAATCCTGGAGCACACCACATTGAAGAAGCACACAACTAGCTCCGCACAAGTATGCTTTGTAGTTGCAGAGTTCACTGGACTAACTGGGCAATCAGATCCTGTGCTAACCACCTGACTGCTATGGCTCGTCTGAAGCTTGGAGGCTATTGAGGTGCATGTAGTTGTTGGCACGCAATCCAGGGCTTCTTTGAAATGGAATTATGCAACCCAAATAATACCTGCAAAATCCCCTATAGTGTCTTGAATGTCCCATTCGTATATTTGTCATCAGCAGTGAGCTTCATCGCTGCTGGTAGTTCAGTTTTCCTGTATTGTAAAAATGTACATACCTGAATGAAGCAAGGATACAAATATTAAAAATATATATGTGTACAGTCAATTTGGTTTACAGTATATTTTGTGAAGTGCTTCGAGACATTGCAAAGATGTGATGAAGCGCTATATCAAATGCAACGATTATTATCATTATTAGTTTGCTAATAACATTGAAATGATCTATGTTCTGGCCTGGTTGGTTTGTGCACCATCCTGAATTATTTGTGATGAGCCAACAAATAGATTTCTGAAACTAAATCTGAAACAACAACAAAATTACACTTGTATAGCGCCTTTCACATCAGGAGGACGTCCCAAGGCACTGGAAATAAAATGGTTTCATCTGTATACCTTAACATAGCTTTCGTCATGCATGATAAAAAAAATTTGATCACATCAGCACCTAACCATTTTACTTCAATCTTCACTTTACAATAAAAATAAAGTTTGAGGTATCAGAGGGTAGCTGACTGATCTGACGTAGCTGTGGTGGTTAGTTGTGTTTAAACATTGTTGTTATTTTTATTATGTTTTTGTTCATAGATTTCAGTGGCAGCCTTGGGGATTTATTAATGCTTTTGATTTCCTTTTAAATCCTGTGACAGCAATAATATGCACCTTTACTTTGCTCGAAGAGTTGGATTGAAAGATTCTTCCCTCATTTTTCACCTCCTTCATTACAATACATGTGCTTGACTGTTAAATAAATTAACATGATAAGTGTGCAAATTATATTTAACAAAAGTAAAGTGGCACTTGTATTAACCAAATGTTGCATAATTCTCTATGTAAAGACTACACTGGCTTGTGTTAATATTGGAATTTCTTACATTCCTTTTACATATTAACTTCAAACCTTTACTGCGAGGTCTACATTTAATAAAAACTGATTTGAAAGTGGATTTGATTCTGAAATTGGCAGATTGTTTGTTATTCTGGGAGGTGATGGGTGTAGGGAACCTGAGCAGAGGTACCTTGGAGTAGCAGATTTAGAATATCAACAGTCAGGTTTTGACAAGTCACAGTGGAATTTAAGCTAAGGTGGAATAACTCTGCCTCAGTATTTCTATCAATACAGAGATGAACTCACAACCACCTTGTTCCCTAAAGTTTCTGGTTTTTGAAACTCTGGAATAAAAAACTCATCAAAGGAATCAAGAAGGTCATGGCCCATGTGCAGAGTTTCTCTTAGAAGGTGAATGATATACCCAGTGTTTGGAAGTTTGGAAGCTGAAGAGGTATTGCAGGGATGAGGGAAGAGAAGAGATAAGATTGTACTTAACATCCTGCCTTTGGCTGGATATGTGTGTTTGACATTTGCTGCAACAGAGGACCATCTGCATAGTACTTCAGATGGCGATGGAGTGATAGTTCTGTTCACCTCAAAAGTTTCCCAGATTTGCTACCTCTCTATTGGCTATATTGATTTTGCTATTTTTTTTATATAGCAAACTTTACACTGCTTACTGGATTATTTTCTACTCCGATTGGATTAACCCGAAGACCTTCAATTGTTGAGATATTAATGGAACAATTGTATATTATACCACATCCTTAGTATATGGTTTCCATTGAATTTGAATCAATTTTCTGTTCAGTAGCTGCTTAGTTGCATCATTTGAAATAAATTAAGCGATCAGTTTAATTGCATCAAGAGTCCTAGTGCAAATGAATCACACACAATCAGCTCCCACACCTTTATTTAATAGGAAGAGCTATTACAGATGAAAATAAAACCAATCTGCAGACACCTTCAATCTCAAGTGGAATCCCTCTTTTGCTGTTCTCTGTAATCTAAAGGAACAAATCTTTCATCACCAACCAATAAGCATCTTTAATTTCCTCTGAAATGCACTTTAATAATCGACATTTTCCTTTCCGTTAGCAATACATCAAGTCGGATTTACCATTACTTTTACTATTTAACATCATTCTTTATACAGATATTCAGTATACAGTGAATTGTAATTTAAGTGCAGGAGATGAGGTACACATTAAATATTATTATGTGAATGATTAATGGTAAAATGAAGGAATGCAACATAGTTATTTATCTTGCTAAATCAATGAAATTTTATATTCCCATCTCTTTCCAATTCATAAGCAAATCAAGTTAAAAGCTGCTGACTCTTCAACATTTTGAAAGGTGAGGTCGCTATGCTAACCAAAACTGCCACTAGGGCCATTCACAGCTGCATTTGAAAGAGGATGAAATTGACAATAATGCAAATTACTGAAACAAAAAACTGGGAACACTCAGCAGGTCAGGCAGCACCCATGGAGAAAGGAAAGTGAGTCAACGTTTCAGGTCCATGTTTCGTTCCAGCATTTGCAGCATTTTGCGGGGGGTTTTCAGCAAATTACTGACTTTGTTCCCCTACAAAACAGTTGCCTAGTCATCACACTTTACAGCAAAATCCTGAGAAGTGGTTAGAAATTTCACCTAACATCAAATTAAAGAATTTTTGAAAATATTAATATAGAAATGTTTAACCAAAATTGAGGATTATTTACCTTTTCTTGTCAACTTTCTGATAAAAATTGCTTGATGACTTTTTCAGATTCCTTTCAAATTTTCGAAGCACATTTGGCCCCCTAAAGTTTTGAAGGACTTTGTTGAGAATCAGAGGACACGGCCCGTGATTGCAATGGGGTAAATTCAGAACGAATTTCCGCAAACACTATTTCAGTGAGCGAAGAGTGAACCTGTGGAACAGGCTCCCGAGGGAGACGGTTGAAGCAGGAAGTGTTGATTCTTTCAAACACAGATGTGATAGCTTTCTATTGGGAAATAATATGATGGCATTTAGTACGTAGGTAGTTAGGGACAAATGTGCAAGCAAACTGCCAGGAAGGTGGAAGGTGAACTAGATGCACCTTAGTCATCTTTTTTGTCTAGCATTTCTAATGCTCTGATGTTTCAGTACTGATACAGTCTGAAGTATGTTGAAGAATTCATTGCTTAGGTTGATGGAAAAATAAAGCAGATGCCACTTTACGGTACTTCAACAGATAATGGTCTGATGCAAACACAGCCCACATTCAGTTTCTGTTAAAGTATGTAGAGTAGAACATAAGAGTATTCATCAGAGTAGTAAAGGGCAGTAGGGAGCAGAGCATACCTAGGAGGTGTGTAGGAAGGAACTGTTAGTAGCGAGTATAAATATACTTTGTGAATGAGTCTGTTTATTCTGTTCGTTTCTATGTATTTTTTTCTCTCTCCCTCACATCTTGTCTTTGTCACTCTTTCCCTATCCCCCTCTCTGTTCCCTATTCTGTACTGTTTGGGTTGATAGAGATAATTGCAATAGATCTTAATGCATGATAAACGTTTCAATGCTGGATGTTTGACACTTCACTATGTGCAAATAGCCCTTTCTGTGAGTTTTGAGATCTGGCAATGGTCACAGTGGAAAAGTATAGTAACTAATTTTGGGACTGAAAGTAAGTTTGGGATAGGCCAGTTTTTGATTGACAGGATCAAATCCTTTGGGATTTCTAACATGTAAATGCTAGAATTTTTGTTAATGGTTCTAACTTGTTCCAAAATAAGTGATGGTTATACAGCTTATCCATTTTCACCTAATCTTTGTCAGTAGAAAGCAGCAGAAATGTGAAGAGTAGGTGTCGCCACTATGAAAATTACGGAGGGAGAGATTATACATTGATTTCTTTCTTCAACACACATCGGTAATCCTGAAGTGTTTACGTTGACAATGAAAATATTGATGTATAGCGCTGTCATAAATCGGCTACATGTCATATTTTCATTCTAGGAGGTAGAATGTCGTAAACATATTCCAGCTGAAGAACATTCCAACAATTATTGAAAACATCACTGCCTAATTACAACAAAATAGCAAAGCCATAACTCTTGGTTCTCTTGCATTTAACGGCAGAGCAGCTTGTGCAGTATTTCATAGTGACGATGGAGTCATCCTCAACATTTGAAGCAGTGCTTTAATCACGTTAATTATTGTTTCATGAAATGGCAATCAAGTTTTTTTTTTAAAAAAAGGCTTACTGCGGGATTTTAATAATTATCAAATTTTAAATTAATGGCCTCACATTATATGGAGAAGGTTAGAACGGCACTAGTCATTAGGCGGCGCTCTCGATGTGAAGAGGAGGATAATACGCAGTAAGCAGTAAAATCTGCCTTTTATTTAACTAGTGAGAAAGACCACAGAATTCATCTGGGAGCTTGACATAATCGAGTTATCCAGATCTTTCTCAGAAGTGAAATAGAACGCAGACTTTTATAAATATATATTTTGTTTAACTGCAATATCTTCTCTGTTCCATATCCCAACTTTCACCTTTCCCGGCTTCATGTGTTCTCTTGCAGCCAGGAATGTCGGGTGGTCTGAGCCTCAGGCTCCTCCAGGGGTTCTATCCATGCTGTTCCCTATTAGCAGAAATGAGGTGGAGCAGGTCTCCTTCTGCACTGAGTGGCTTGACAGACCCTGCAAAACAAGTCCATAGAAGGCAACTAAGTCTGATTGTCATTTGAGGCTAGGATTTGAATTTGGCCTTTTGAATGGGAATCCAATGTTAAAGCTACCATTCTGTAATACATCGCACATGTTCTTAGTGATAAATAAAGTAATAAACTTCCATCTCTCCCTAGACATCATGAGTTTTGCATGAACACTTCTATTTCCATTGTTTTAGCATGAGCCTCACTGGTCAAAAATCCAGAGAAAGCAGGATTTTAAAAAAATATAGCGTTTGTTTGAAGCCTCTTTTTGCCATACAGGCACCGAGCTGGGAGAAGGAGCAGGTATCCTGCTTCCCCCAACTGTCCCCCTGAGCCAGGTGCCCTATGATAATTCCCACAGTAGCTTTCCATTCCCCTCCCCCCACTTTGAGATACACCTGGCCTTCACTCAATACTTGTCCCCAGCAGAATGGTTGCATCCACACATTCTGTTTATCTAGCAGTAAGTAGGAAAACGGTTGTTAGTCAATTGGTGGATTGCTTTTATGGGGGTAATAATTCCTTCCAATTTTTTTTAATAATAATAATTGGTCATTTCAAACAACGACTGTTTGTGGTACATTGCTGTGCACAATTGGCTGCCACGTTTCACCCACAAAATGTACAGTCAATCCACTTTACCATATATTCTGTGAAGCGCTTTGAGATTCCACAGATGTGATAAGATGATCAAATGCAAGAATTGTTATTACAGTATTATCAATGCACTTCTTTATTTTTAATAATATGTTTAATTCATACAGAACTCACAATTTGTCCTCCACAGTGCAATAACTTACTTTTATAGCTGTCTAACTCTCTTTGTTACAAATAGCAATACTGCATGATCTTTTTCTTCATCTCAGTAATTTTATTGTGATAAAAATGTAAATCCTGATTTATCTTCAATGTGATAATCCACTGATTATGCAACAAATTGCAGATAAAGAGGTATGTGAATTTATTAATAGAGGCAACATGATGAGAAGTAACAGTATAGCACATTATATGGAAAATACGGGACTAGCAGCAGACTGCATAACACACAAGTGAGATGTTAAATCATAATAATAATAAACCTTTTATTTGATATAGCACCGGATCACATTGTCGAGACATCTCAAAGCACTTCACACTGGAATGAATGATGTACTTCACTTTAACATCTCAGCCAAAGAGTAGTACCACTAGCAATGAGGCACGCACCCAGCACTACATTGGACAGTCAGCCAAGAATAATTTACATAAATCTTTCACAAATCAAAAATATTCAATGAAGAAAACATTGAAACCACACTACTGATCGAACACTGCCTTATCTACACTGGTGCAAATGTTAGTTTAGCCCCTTATTGATGGCCACTTACGGCCTGCGGGCCAAAGGCAGGCCACTATTGACCTTGACTATGAGGCTGATGTCTGATGAGGGACTTGATCCCACAGCCTCCTGACTCAAGAATTGAGAATGTGACTAACTGAGCCAGACTGACGCCTCTATTGTTTGTGAAGTGGATGTCATCATCTGAGTCAAGCCTGGTTTTATATACAAGAAGCCAGATGTGACTGTGGTCCTGTCAAAATGCTGAGATAGTGTGTCTTGTCTGTTTTTTATTTTTTTTTCCTATTTTCTGCAAGCACTGACAGTGTCCATTCTTTATATGTGGGTGTCAGTGGAGTATTTAGTGATGGGAGAAATCACTATTGAGTTGAATCCAGTCCTTGCCCGATATGGGTATGCACATTTTCACTTTTAACTAAAACAAGTTTTTTCACTATTCCTATCCAAGTGCACTGAGCCCACTTGTTACATCCCACGGTTTCCCCAATCAGCAATCATTGACCTCAGTAGAATTCAGATTTTGAACCTGGAACCCTCCAAGTCTATATATTCATTTTCTCTCTAAGCAACAACGATATCAATTGAACCATCAAGAGCTAATTAGTATTAGTCATTTCTGCAGACGTTGCCCATCTTACTCAATATCTTAACCCACATCAACATGTGATACCATGATCAGCTTCTAGGTTTGTTGTGAAAATGTTAAAACTAAAGCACAGAAAACAGTGAATGAACTGAATAAAAATGAAACATGTGCAGTGTAAATAATTTATACCGATATACCAGCAGGGGTCACTCAAACAATAACTTCCCATCATGACCTTTCCCCTGGTCTTTTCCAATATCTTTCATGCCCATTGCGTGTGCAAATAACTTTTTCTTAGGTACATAGGTCCAAAATTGAATATCTAATGAAATGCTACATAATTCCTTATTTTGAAGATTAGAGAAACTGCAACGGAATAAAGGCATTGTTTGGTTTTCAAAATCCATTGCATAACAAAACATCTACCGTGCATTCAATGCATAAATATAGAATCCCAGTTGCATATTGCAGTTCAATATTTTGAAATAACTTAACCATAACTTAATGTGCACCTATTCTCACTATTTATTGATCAAAATATTGTAATTATACTGGATCCTTAACGTCAATCATTAAAAACGAAGAATAAAAGAAAAGAATGTTTAAGTGGATGATTTACAATGATTTCATACTTTTTGAGATATTTTGCTTTGTGATACACTCAAGTCAAAATATCATTTCATGTATTATTAATACATCACAAAAATGCTGAAAATCATGATTATGCATGGAAAAGAGGAGTTATTGAATAAAAAAAGATCAGGTCAAGGGTTCTGCATAAAATTCTTAATGCTTGCCAGCTTAAAAATCATTCATCAACCGCAACAGCATTTAACAGTGATTTTACCATTAAATGAAGAAAGTATGATGAATCACATGCAAACAATTATTCTTTATCATATTTTAGGATACTGAGCTTCTGAAGTAAGTGAAATAAAAGCTGTTATTCTGGTTCAAAATACAAGATTGAATAAGGTGTCTGAATAAAGATGTGTATTATGACTTTCTTTAATATTTAAGTCAGACATTCATTGATTTGTTTCTTCTTTTCAGCAGACCTTGACAACATGATAAAATAAATCATAAAAATAAAATATAGTGGTAACATCGTTTATGGACTTCATATAGTCATCAATCTCTGGCCATGAGTGAATTACCAGTGCAGCCAAAGATCTATGTTTCCTGGGTTCCAACCGCATACTATCAAGAGTTTTTTTTTCCACAGCTACTTCCAATGCTAGTGACTGATAAGTATCATTATTGTTTTGTGAGAGCCTATTTTATAGGATCTCAGGAAGTGTTGGCATATGTTTCCAAAGGACAGGTTTCATCAACCTTCTTTCAGGTTAAAGTCAACATGTATGCACATATAAGGAATTTAATGAGATTCCCCAGCTGTGGAGTGCTAAAGTCAGTGGCATGCCATGGCAATATGTGGGAGGCCTTCTGCTGAATTTCTGTGTGAGTCTGAATTAAAATTAACCCCGTGCGTTTCACATATGTTCAAAATATCATGTAGATACTCAACAATCTACCTGTATGTGAAACGTCAAAGAATGGCAACTGAATTTGACAATACGCAGCTAGAAACACCTATATTTACATAATCTAATCATCACATTTGATAATGGTTCCGAGTAAACTTGAGAGCTCAATATCCTGTGGTACTTTAAGGATTACAGGCATGGTTTCCTCTGAAAAAAGCATCTATAACAGTACATGGTATTTAACAACAGAGAATTTCAGCAATGTTATGTAACGTTATTGTGTGTTTGCAGCAAAACGTTGATTCTAATTTGACTTCAATGTGCAATCAAGGCAATCTAAATGCTTAGGTTTTTCATTTAGCATTAAAGTGCCATAACTGTAGTCAGGGTTAAAAGTTGGTGATGCAAAACATAGCATATAGTCAAGACAAAGAGTAAAAAGACAGATTAAGTAGTGTTAAGGGTTGCCAGAGTTCCTTGATGAAGACCCTGTCTCGAACTCGAAATAAAGTTAGTAGTACGATGTTTTGCAATTAATTTGATTCTGATCTCTTAACTCCTAGAATTTCACTGACTGTTTGTTACACCCTGTATTCCAATATTGTATTCCAATACAAGGTGTGATTCAAATTGCTCTTTTATGAATTTATGTTTGTTTGGAATAAGCAATTGGATATTATTTTCAGTGAGCTATTAATATTGACTCATGAGTTATACATACAAAATTTTGTCGGTAACTGGAAATGTGTCACACTGACCCACAGGATCTCTGCAGTCTTACTCAGGATCGATTCATTTAGTGCCTCTCATGCATCTGTGTGTTCAAGCCCCATATTGCTCAAGCATTTGTGCTCAGACCTATGTTAACACTCCAGTGCAATACCAGGGAGTACTGCATTATCGGAGGTGCTATATTTTGGATCAAATGTTAAACCAAGGACCATGCTCCCTGTTCACGCATACATTAAAGACACCTTGGGACGTTCTTGGGTCGCTGTCACATCAGGAGAAACAATTTCTTAAATTTTTTTAATGAAATTGGTTACTCAATTCACAACTGTTTGTGAGACACGGCTGTACGCAATTGGCTACAGTGTTTTGCCCACAAAATATACAGTCAATTCACTTTACAGTATAGTGCTTTATGAAGCGCTTTGAGACGTCACAATCAAATCAAGGATTATTATTACACAAATGTAATTTTGTATTGTATTGCATCACGACACTGTTTAACAATAGAAGTGGCATCCTGGTGCAAAATATGAAATGTACGAATAAGTAAGGAATATAATGTCCATTGTTAATGTCTGACCACAAATCCAAATCCAAATAGCTAATTTGAAGAAGTGCATTTACGCAAGATTCTTGAAATGAGAACATGAAATGGTTGCTGCTCAGGTAGAATCCCGTCAGGTCGTCAGTCTTTGGCAAATGGTCGGAGGCTTCCAACCATCCTTTGTTTTGTGACAGGTTTAACTAAATGTTCATTCTCACAGGATATAAACAGTTGAGTGAAATTCTTGATATGATTTATACCAGTTGTATTGTAACAGATATCACCTCTCAGAACTAAAATAATAGCACCTATGTTCCATTACAGATTGATACAGAACATGAAATGTGGTGCAATTATCCCTTGAACCTGAGGAAATTCAAATACCACTCTGAGCATGAATTTGGGATGTGACCTAAGTACTGTCCCCCTTCTTGTGCCAAATTAAGCACAGATGTTTAGTAGCCAAGATGTACGGTTCATTCGTCTAAATAGCTCACATGTGATTCACCCAAATGCCATTTTTCCCTGTCAGAAATTGCATGAAGACATGGGATCAAAGGGAGAATCTGTGAGCTTGGGAAGAATAGGTTTATATTCTTAGTTTGAAGATAGTTTATATCTTCATTTATTCCCCGTGTGGGAAGTGACTTGTAATCTATTCTGTGAAGCGCTTTGAGACGTCTCGAAGAAGTGATGAGGTGCTACATCAAATGCAAGATTATTATTATATTTAATCTGAACATTTCTTTCAAGGTTTTCTTTCTTTGTTCAGATTTGTGAATTCCATAAAGCATTTCAAATATGTTTTGGGGAAAGATGACATAATGGAAATATAATGTCTCTGGGGTCCATAATACTGGATTATAATAAAACCTACTGGACCGGCCTTCAACAGTACATCGGTTTGTAGAATCTTCAGGTTCAATAGCCCATTGAGAGAACAATGAAATTAAAGAATATTTTTTGTGATGCTCTCCATCATTCATACATCAGATGGATTTTTATATCAACCTTCCCCTATTTTCTCAATTTCCTCAATAAACAATCTTGCTTGATATCATTGGAAAGCCTTTTGCATGTTTCATAGTTGATGCATCTAGTGATACACAATGTTTCTTCAATGAAATTTCAAATGCTAAGGTCATTGCAATCCTTCAAGGTACATTTCAGACGCCACCGCAGTAATGCACAAATTTGAACACAAATATAGAGGGATCAAAGTGCTTCAGTAACATATCAGAGGGACTAATTATTATAATTACATAATAATCCTTACCTTTATATAGCGCTTTCCACGTCTTATCGACATCTCAAAGCGCTTCACGGAATACAACAACGTCCCAAGGTTGGGACCAGAGCAGGGTGGGGAGGGGTCATGGTTGGGGGAAGGAAAGTAGGTAAAATTGACTGTAAATTTGGGGGCGAAACGCAATTGCAATCATTATGCAATCCTTCCTCCCCTTGTTAGTTTCAGTAGTAAACTATTAGCTGTCATAAGCATATCAGTTACAGGATATGAAGGCTTTCCTATATTTGACCCAGATGTTGGTATAAATACTATATTACGTTCATATTCAAAACATAGAAAAATAAAAGAATTTTTAAGCCCATGGGGCAAAACCCAATGTGGTACTTTCTCAGAGGATTGTTTTTTGTTCACGCATTATGATTGCTATCAAAGCAGAAGGCCTCAGAGGAACACTATATACTGTACCATATACAGTTCAGGAAAAGGAAGTTCTGTATTTGGATAACACTGGGACAGCCACTGCTTTCTCACAGGTTTTCCAAACTCGCTCATAAGAGTGTGAAGATGGATAAGATTTTTAATATTCTAGTCACAACCAAACATCTGTTATGCTTAATTGATAGGTAGACACACAATTTAAAAATGCATCTCAAAGTGAGCAAGCCAATAAAATTGAACATTTTCCATATCTATTAATCATCCTTATTGCAACAAGCAGAAGTCAATGCTGCATTCACGATCACTGTATAAAATCAACTAATACTAGGAGAATAAAAAGTAAAGTTTCTTCTATGAAAATCATTGGCATTCACGATCACTGAATCAATGATTTTCCCCCACTCCCGTCCCTTTCTTTCAAAACTGTAAATATTATTACATTTTTATGTGTCACAAGATTGGTTTGGATGAAGTATGTACACAAGAGAGCTTGGTGGTTCAAACTAGGAGATGAAACACTAACTTTGGGATCCTGATGTGCACACCAGCTGCCACGAATTCAATGACAAAAACTAACCAGAGATCTCAAACTAAACATGCAGTGGATTGCTGATCGATTAGTACCCACTAACTGAACAATCTCAAAAATTCTAAATGTACCCTTAGGCTTCTCTTCTTATTGATTAGAAGCGCACACCGCTAACTGGGAATTAAATAATTCCAGCCCTTTCCTTATTGACTACAAGTGTAGGTTGACTCTGAAAGTAACCAGGGAGTTCAACAACTTTGCTTATTGATTCGATGCAAAGATCCGTTAACTAAGAAAAACTAACTGGGAAATTCTAAATTTTCCAATAAACTACTTATTGATCACAAGTTCCTGTGATTTAATAGATTGCACAGTGTATATAAGATAACTATGCATATGGAACAATGCCTAAATGGGATAGATTAATTAAGAAGTAGTCTAATTTCAAGATTTGTTTACTGCGTGCTGTTTGCATAATACTGTATGCAGTTTCCATAATTAATCCTTACTGACTCATTGAGGTTTCAACATGAAGCCAAGGTGCTGTGTAATGTCAATCATATTGTATCTGTTGCTTTAAGAATGAGCTATTATGATACCATCCAGTAGGTAGTTTCTGTGTGGATAAAAACATAAAATTTCCCACAATTCTGTACTTCAAACATGATTTCCATTCCTTCAAAGAAAGCATTCTCTTTTCTCTTTGGCAACAAAGGAAACATTATACACTGAAAAATTGCCCTTGTATTCTGTAATGTTCAATGTTTTATAATAAGATAATAATTCTTACCATTGATACACCATATTATCTCATTGTTGAGACGTCTCAAAGCTCTTCACAGAATATACTGTAAAGTGAACTGATTGTGGGATTTGTGGGCAAAGCATTCTGTTCACACTAGTTAAATTTTCACTACTCAAAAACTCTCTAGCAGTATCAAACAGCACATCTTAAACTCCCCACTGTTCCCAAGCAAATACTTATCCATTTTATTTTGAAGGAATTAATTAACACGGTTGATTCAGCATCAATTGCTTTTTGTTGGGGGTCTGTCCAACATAACCAGTACCCTGTTGGGAAACAAATTCTTCTAATCTCCAATCCTGCTTATGCCTGTTTAGTTTCAAGTCTTTGCTCTTGAGTTCTGTTGTGGCAAACTAATACAATTGAGAGTAAAACTAAAGTAGAACAAAGCATAAACAAAAAGCAAACATGTCCAGCTATTCTCGACATATCCTAAGACTGTTAACTGGAGTGATGAGGAATATTGTGATGTTAAGATGTTGGGGTTTAGTGGCTAAAAGCATATCACAAAGAAAGACAGAAAGAATTGTGAATGCAAGACCATTCACCAAACTGTGGTTAACTCCAAGCAAGAAACTATTTCTGGAACAGGAACCCTGACATTGACTGCCATTTGCAAACAATATGAATAACTGTGACTATTAACTACAGGGACTGGCAATTCCAAAGCATTACTAGAGATGACTTTCTTTGTTAGTAGTAGTTCTGTGAGCAGCACCAACTAAATCAAGAGACCTGATTTGTACTAGTCTTGTTTTGCATCACAATGGGGGCCATTAGAAAACTAACACCAGACATTATAAAGCCTACCTTGAAAGTTCTTGTGCCACTGCGTCACTCAAAGGCTTTCAAGGGACCAAGAACGAGCAGAACAAAATTTGTTTTGCATCACTACAAATAGTGGAACAGCCAGCCATTCCTGCGACCATCTCCTTCAGGTAGTTAATTCAGGGCTGAAACATAATTCAGGCTATTTCACCTCTTTTCTGGCCCATGCATGAAAAAACGACCTGCAGCTGTATTGAATGCACGGGGTTGAGGGGGTGTCGCAGATAAAGAAACTGACCATTGTTTTATGAATTTCTAGTTTTCTTACAGATTGCTGCTACAATGTCATTGTTTCATCCTTACTTTCCATGTTGTTTTCTAGTCAAGTACAGTATAGTCAATTCTCTTTACAGCATATTCTGTGAAGTGCTTTGACACATCTAAAAGATGTAAAAAAAACTGTATCAATCCAATTATTATTATTTTATTATCCTGAGGTCTACCTCAGATTATTTTTAATAGCTCTAATTTTCATGTTGGTGATTGTAATTTGCACAATCTCCCAATGATCTACATAACTGGCATATCGGGTGCAAATAATAATAATACTAAACCTTGCATTTGATATGTTATAGTGCTTTTCATGTCTTCTAGATGTCTCAGAATATTCTATAAATTGAATTGACTGTACCTATGTAGGTGAAATGCAGCAGTCATTTGCACATAGCAGTGACTCACAAACAGTTGTGGATTGAAGTGACCAATTTATTTATTTTTTCTTGAGGGATTATTATCAGGCACATGGAGTAAGGAAACTTGCCCAAGGTTGTGCCCTGTTGGGAATCGAACCCTGATCTCTTACTTGTAAGGCGAGTGCTCTAACCACTGAGGACTCCATGAGATGAAGTGAAGAAAAAGCATCACATTTACAGTCAAGTTGTCAAATATACACTTAAATCAAGTTTTTTTCCTAATGATGCAGGCATTTAGAACCTTTGTCGGAAATAGCACCATAATGGATGTCCAGACAAGTACGATTTATGCTTGTGTTGTTCTTATTTTGAAAAATATACTTCAACCACTGCTAGCTGATGGTTGGCGACTCCCTAAAGCTATGAATGGAGAATAGTGAAGACTGGTAAAATTACAGCACTGCAAAGAAACCCACAGGAGGCTGGAAAGATACAGACCCAATGGAAGTTAATAACTGCTATAGGCTTTAATGTGCCATTAGAACACCCATGTAGTTAATTAATTGCAGGCAAAAAACACTTGTTACTCAATCAATATTTTTAGTTAAACCTTTTTAATGTGCCTTGCACCACCATTTTAGTCATTATCTACCATGTTGTTGACACACTAGTGCAAGCTCGCAGGTTTGGGGAGAATATTTGTCATTACTTACTTAGTCCCATAGGAATGTATACCCAGTGGAGGACAGAACATGGTAGAAATGACATTGTAAACAAAGCATAATAAATTCAATGATTATTTGTCTATAAAAATCTAAATCAACAGCTTATGTAGTTGATTAATTGAATAACTGGGGCACCACAAGAAAATCAGTCAATCGTGCTGGTAAAGTGTTTTTATTTATGCAGATTTAGTGCATCCTAGTAACTACATCTTGATAAAAAAGCGTTCATTCTCAGCTGGGTATCAGCCAGGAATCGCAGTGTCTTGGTGGGAAATTAACTCATTTCAGAGGACAAAGCAGCAGGGGCTCAACAGAAAGTGGTCAGCAAAAGCTTGTTTCAATGTCCATAATTACTGATATGGAAGAAAGCCCTCGTACATAAGCAATGTTACAGGCAAACATGTTCAGCAATAGTTTTGAGTTTAAAGCTATTGCATTGAGCTTAATACTGAGCACTGTAACATGAGCCTTCTGGTGACATACAGGCGAGATAAATCTAGATTATTTACAGCAAGTCAGTAGTCAGTAGTCAACCATTTCATGGCCAACAATATTTTAAAATAATAATAATCATTGCATCACTAAAATGTCTAAAAGTGCTTCACAGGATTTAGCATAGAGTGTAGTGACCTCATATTGGAAGGCAAACTTTGTAAGACTTTGCATCTGATGCAGAAAAACACATAAATAGAAATGACAATTACCAGGCTAACCAGAACTGAAGGGTTTCAACTGACTTAAAAAAAACATGAGATTAAAGTGTGTTTTACATAGACCATTTGAATTTGAAGGGTGTAATATAGCCTTTAACATGCTCTCGGCTCTGTGGTATTTTATATAATAGATTAAAATATTAGTATTTCCAGCAGCAGGAAAAAGGCCTGATCTCTGAACAGGATTGTAATGCAGTGACACGAGTAAAGAATATTATGTAAATACTGTAACTTTAGGCAGATTTGCCGTAAACCACTCAATGTACTTCATATTTATAGCATCACAAGGCTACTATTCTGGAGGATGTGAAGTACAGTAATTAATTATTCCAGACTGATTAAACTACATCAAACCATGTCACATGCTATAACACTGGATTATTTGCAAAATGTAATTTTAGTGGCAAGTGAATTTAAAACAAGTACTCCAAAAGCCCTTTAGCAGTCATGAGATCAAGAAATAAAATAATTTGGAAAGAGAAAAAGTGCTAAGCCTGCAGTGAGTATTCACAATACATATGAATGAATATATGGCATGACATCTGCATGATTAATATTATTTTATCTGAGGGCTCAAAATGCACATGGGCAAATGGAGTAGAATTAAATTCTTCCCAGTGCTATTATTTTCTCCAGGAACACGTAGATTTCATAGACAAAAAAAGTGGATACAACTTCAATAATTATTAAGATCATAAACCTAGGATTTAATCTGTAACATAATATACTGTACAAATTGATGAGTATGTGAACTTGGAGAGGTGTGTCGAGTAATTGTAATAATAATAAAATAATTAATAATCCTTGCATTTAATATAGATTCTTTCATGCTGGGTGGATCTTTCAAACTGCTTAGTGGGATTCACTATAAAACATGGTGACTGTGTATTTGTAGGTGAATAGAATATAAACAGCAACAGTGCTTCCTAACTTATTGACTTCCAAAGTTACTATTGCCTTGTACAGCTGTAGCCGTTTGTTTTCCTACCGCACATTTTACGGCTACAGCAACAACAACAAAATTACATGTATAGAGCGCCTTTCACGTCGGGAGGACGTCCCAAGGCTAACCTGAAGAGGGAGAGCTGGATTCCATTGACGTGCTTACTGTACGAAACTTCTGCAGAAAAATTATTTATGGCAAGTGTAGGATTCCCAAGAGATGCGCAGGATTCCTTTATTCTTAAGAAATCAAATGTCACACTGCTCTTTCAAAAGAGAAAGAGGGTGGCTGTCTGGTTCCTGGGAGGTATGAACATGGTGTCTGATGGCTTTAATGCACAATCCCACACCCAAGCAGACAAGAGGTACAATCAAGCAAATCAGGGCCCTCATCCCAGAGAGCTATGGGGGTACTAAAGCAATATTTCCAATGTGGGCAACAGGATAGGTTCAAGTTCAAGGTGGTCTCCAGTGAGTAGTTTTTCCAGCGAGCTGTGCAATTGAGCACTGTTATTTTCATATGGATATATTTAGCTATGGTACTGCTATTTGCTCATGATTGACATTTTATTCTAGACACTACTAAAAGATGAGTGGTTGAGTGATACATTGAAATGTATTGTGTTTTGTTCAATTGTACCATGCTGATAGTGTTCACATTTATTGTGGCTGACCAATATCAACTTCTCTCTGATGGCTGTTATGTGATTGATTCAATAGGATTTACAAACATTGCAAGTTATACAGCACAGATTAACAAAAGAAACTTGTCTACATTTTGGCAAGTTGGTCACCTCAGTTGAAACCAGAAACTGTGTTTTTCCCTTTAAAGTTTCACCCTAACCGTAACTGCCAAATCATGTGTGATTTTGCTATTTTGTTTCGCATGAATCCCAGACAATAGGGTGTACCATGCATCAATCACTATAAATAATAACTTTTCATTGCACAAGTTTTAATGAGAAATCACATAGTTAGCAATGCATGGAACAAGAACAAGAATAACATATAGCACCATTCACATAGGATAGCAACTCAGAGATGAAATCAGTAGAGTCCAGATGGAAAAGAACCAACAGAGTGAGTGAAGCAATCACTTCAGTTAGGTGTAAGATCAGATGAAGATTTCTTATGCCTAAGATCTAAGATGTGAACCACAAGTATATGTCAAGGGAAGCTTGATATAACCATTGAAATTGTCCTAAACATTGATCTAAAAGGCTCCAGCAATGGTTAATGTAAACATCTTAGTGCACATCTACAAGGCCAATGATTCAAATGCCACAGCATCTACTTGCACTGAGGGAGAGGAAAAGAAAACTGGAACTCGATGGAGCAGAGGATGAAATGATTGCAGTATTTCAAGGGCCTTGGTTACATCATGTGTTATAGTCTCCTACGGAAAACATCTTGTCTTTGGTACCTGTCTTTAGATTTTATTACTGTTTAATATTTAAAATGTTAAATAATGCTTAAAGTAGATACATTTCTAATGTATTGGGCAATGAAGTAGCAAACCAGTATAATTTATTGTTATTGGATTTAGACTCCACATTACAGGTGCTCTAAAATACTAACAATAAATACAACAGGCAAAGCCTTATATCATCCTCATCACATTGACAAAAGGAAATAGGGCTCTTCAATATGCTGTCAATTTCCCTGTATTCTTTTCCCAAATGCTATAAAAAGTTACTAAACCAAACATCACTGAAACAATGTAGGGCCCAAGATTATTTTCCATCCAAATGTTGTAAATCACACATTCAAAGGATTGATCCATATTCACAGCTCCCATCAACGTTGCTCCCTTCTGAAATGGACACTAAAATATTTAGTGACAAGGAAGGAAAAGGCTAATTTAGCTTATTCAGCCTTAGTAAAGGTATTTAAGAAGGAACTCTTTCAGCATTGAACAGGCTCCGAGGGCATTTCAGAAAGTGTATAATTAACACCAGGTTTGACCAAACACAAGTGAGTTTAATAAATGGCAGAATTTGAAGCAACATCATATAGAAAAGTGAATGGTAAAGAGGTGTTTGCTATTTGGGAGCATGGATAATAATAATAACAGTATCATTAGATGTATAGTAATTCTTAGAATATTGCAGTGGAGGGGGAGAAGGAAAGAACATCAGACATATTGCAAATTGGACACTATTTTGCAATTTATTTCACTACGCTAATTCATGCAAATTGTCATTCATCTTAATTTTATTTTCATTCAGGTTTGAAAATGCCTCGTGTTTTCAGATCTGTCTCAAACCATTTCACTATTAAAAAAAAACCTGAATTTGAAATAATTGTTTATATAAATGTATTTTCTCCCCAATTTAACCTTGCACTTCATCATTCCAATTGTTAAAGCAATACAGCTTCTGATTGGAGTCCTTTAGCTCAGCAGTTAGAGCACTCGCCTTACAAGCGAGGGATTTGGGTTCAGTTCCAGGCAGGGCAAAACCTTGGACAAGTTTCTTTACCACACATGCCTAATAATAATCCCTAAAAAAAAATGTGGTCACTTCAATCCACGACTGTTTGTGCACAATTGGTTGCAGCATTTCGTCCACAAAATATATAGACAATTCTCTTTACAGTGTATTCTGTGAAGCGTTTTGAGACATCTCGAAGACGTGAAAAGCACTATATCAAATGCAAGGATTATTATTATTATTAATTTGCTTTCAAGTTCAAATCTTCCTCACCATTGCTGATAATTATCACAACACATAGTACAAATTCCACTTCCCATCCCAATATTTCTTCCATGGTTTGCTTGTCAGACTTATACTGTGAGGTAACTTCATTGAAAAAGGAACAAAAGTGCTGAAAGATCAAACGGAAAGAAGAATGAGGAAAATGATTACAGCAGATAGATGGAAATTTAACACAGTTGAAATTCAAACCAGAAATTCATTCCTGTCAGTATCACGAGATCCTGTCCACATTGAAACTTTATCCCCCAGCATACACTGAACAGAAGTGAAGGGCAAATCCATAAAGCATCTCAGTTGTGTCAATCAATGTTAAAGCTGTAAACAGCACACTTTTTTTCAGTATGATTTGCACAAAACAGATTGGCACATAGAAACTTGATCCTCTTGAAACCTCACTTTGGGTATGAAGTTGGGTGTTAGAGGAGGCAGTATTAGTAGACAGATAGAGATCTAAAAGACTAGGAGAGATATGAAATAATGTTCAGCCTTTTTCCTGCATTCTCCCTTACATGTGAGCGTCAACTAATCAAATTGGTATGGCACTGATGTAATTTTATACAGCTTAAATAAATCCCAGTTTCTTAAACTTTCAACAGATACTCTGACATTTATACTACATCGCTAAAGACACACATCTATCAATTTTTATTCTCAGATTTAATAATCTGCAGAATAAATTTATCAATTCTAAATAATGACATACAAAATACAAAAAAGCAGAGGATTAGATTTTCGAAAGATGTTCATCCTCAGGCCGGCACAATTGATTCGGTCTTTGTTTTTCTATATTTCATTAAATCGGTTACGTCACAATTTTCTCAGTGATCGTATATTACATTACTTCAAGGGGAATGTAATCTTGCTTAAACCAAGTCAAAATCTCCGATCACAAAGTCTTCCATTGCAATCTGCATTACAAATTTTTAAAATTAAATTCTGTTTTATTTAAAGGTACTCAACTGGAGTCTTGTGTACAGTTTTGGGAACCACAACTTCATAACACTTCAAAAACAATGTAAGACCTCCTTGATTTCAGAATTCAGAACAATTTGAATTTAAAAAAATTGAGCAAGACCTGCTTTACTCTGAGAGTCTTGTAGGATTGTGAAATTCACTTGCTCAAAACACTGTTAATATGGAACCAGTGGGAATGTTAAAAGGCCTGTAGATAAATGCTTGGCTAAGAGGATTCATACCACATGAAGTTAGGATGATTTTCAAAATAATTAAGGGGCAAAATCTGAAATTTTCACAGAAATGTTCAGGTATTCAGCCAATGATTTGAGATATTATTATCACCAGTGGATGTATGGGTTGTACAGAGAAACAAATTGTACAGATTTGCTCTGTTTGTCATCAAAGAGGGAGCCTAACACCAGTAACCAGCCAAGAGAGAAGATTGAAAGACTCGCCATCAAACATTATGGGTGTTGGAAACTAATTATATAACTGGAGCAATTAGCTGAGAGAAGATAGTGGAGGAGGTTAAATTACCTTCAGTTAGTGCAGCCATTAAGTCAGGATGTTTCCGCGAGCTTGTCATTTTCAGCTTCAGATTTTAACCTAAGCACTTTGCACTGTTGCACAAAGCAATTCCTGCAAGTCTGCTGCCCTGACTGTGTCACCAATGCTCATTGTTAATCAAACGTAATTTTGCAAAAACAGTGCAGAAAAAGTATTTAAATCGTATTTAATTTAAAAGTATTTAATCGTAAATATATTATTGTATCATTGCGGAGTCCTGTAGCTCAGTGGTTAGAGCACGCACCTTCCAGGCGAGAGACCTGGGTTTGGTTCCAGGCAGGGCGAAACCTTTGGCAAGTTTCTTTATTCCACACGCCTGATAATAGTCACTCAAAAAAAGAAAAAAATTGGTCATTTCAATCCATGACTGTTTGTGAGACCCTGCTGTGCGCAATTAGCTGCCGTGTTTTGCCCACAGTCAAGTCACTTTACAGTATATACTGTTAGGCTTTTTGTGATGGTCTAGAAGACATGGAAAGCGATATACCAAATGCACAGATTATATTATTATTATGGTGCTCAGACACTTTCTCAGCAGTTTATTGTTAAGGTATTTCTTAAATATTTGCACAATATTTTTTGTCCTCAGCTTTCTGTATTCATGTTCTCCTTCAGATAGAGGGGGCAGAACAGTCCAGTTCACAGCACAGGTACATTCAAAGACACTCTTTGGCAGAGTCGCCAGGGGGTACTCATGAACAATTTGCGCAGAGATGACCAGCTGAGATTGTCAAGATTAGTCTCAAAGAGAAGCACAAGTGTGAATATCACATCAAAATGGGATTTGATCACAGGTTTCTACATTGGGGATTCAGACCCTAGTGCTCTAGTTTGTCATAATTTGTATTTCTTTTGAGCAGGGCAAATGGATGATGCAGTGAATTGATAAACTGTTCTTTCACCTCCAGAACTTAATTCAGATGGATAAAGATTTCTCTCTCTCTCTGTCATCTGTAAGATCAAAACACTTTTAGAAGTTTCAATCCAATTCCTAATGGGTCTAGCTTATTAAGTAGTGAGACTGTCTCATTTAATGCTGCTGCTTTGTATGTTTGATATTACATTATTCTGCTCTCTATCATCAATATAAAATCACCCCTTTATGATGCTGACATATCAAATTAATCCAGAACATTAACCATTGGTGGGAGGGGAAAAAGGAGTTCAAATATATAGATTGTATAAACCATGTGTAAAGGGATTTTACACAGCTGTCAAATTAAAAGGAGTACAGTTGACAAGGTAACATATTTCACAAACCCATGTTCAGAAAACACAGATAAAGGCAAACCTGTTGAAGCTATCACCTCCATCAGCAAGTCCATCAGGACGTCCTCCGACAGGAAAAAAACAACAACAGAAAAATTGCACTTGTATAGCGCCTTTCACTTTGGGAGGCTGTCCCAAGGCACTGGACAGTTATTGTTTCAGACCCAAGCTGAGGTCGGGGATGGGGATGGTGGAGCGAAAGGTGGTGATTTGGGGTGACCAATGGGTCCGCCAAAGAGGAAGGTCTTGAGACAGGAGTTGAAGGAGGCCAGGGAGGGGGCGAGGCGAAGGGACTGCGGGATGGAGTTCCAGAGGTTGCGAGCAGAGTGGCTGAAGGCTCGCCCGCCAATGGTGGGATGGGTGGGTCAGGGGACATGGAGCAGGCCGGAGCCTACTGAGCGGAGGGGGTGGAAAGGTTGGTAGGGGTTTCGGAGGTTGCAGATGTAGGGTGGGGTGAGGCTGTGGAGGGCTTTGAATGTGACGTCTAGAAGATATGCAAAGCTCTATATCAAATGCAAGGGTTATATTATTATTATGGTGCTCAGACACTTTCTTTGCAGTTTATTATTATACATATTTCTTAAATATTTTCACAACATGGTTGCTAAATGCAATCCGTAGAGGAATACAATATTACGGGCAAATTTAGAATTGCGTACATTTTGACCTCTTAACTTTTCTCTTAAATAGCAGAACTCATGGGTACTTCTCAATTCTAGATCCATGAGTACTTCTCAAAGGTACAGTGAAATGAATTTCTTTATCAATCTTTTCCCCTTTCCAGTTGAGGTGAAATGGCTCCAGGTGAGCCTTCACTTACTGTTGGCCACTCTGAGGAAAGCCAGCCATGTGGATCAAGCATCTACTCTTTTCAGCTCCTTCCCGCTGATTAGCTAACTTCCTAATGATTATATGTCTCACCTTACGTTAGATTTTCCACACCGAGATTTCTCTCCAGTGCACTTTCTCAGCACAAAACCAAAAAGAAACAATAGCTACACTGATATATAACTGTATCTTTTGGATCCCGAAACATTTGCAGAATTCCCCTGGAGACTCTGTCTCCAGGTTTTAAAATTGTATGTCCCATTTACTCAAGGCCTCCTGACCCACATCAGTCATATACTTCTACTCAACCCTCAATTGTCACAGAATTCTGAAAAATGCAATCTGCTTCAGCATGTTTTCTCCCAGAATGGCCTATAAAGCCAAACTATCAACAGCAATGTCCTTCAGTTACCCTTGGCATCTATGGATGGTACTATCTGTTCTTTTCGTGACCTATCTGAGGCATTGAAAAATCTTTGTGCTTCGAAGTGTGGACCTTCCATATTTTGGATCTGGATAATATGTCAATATTTAATGTGAAAATATTAGTTATTGTTGTATTGTTGCAAAGCTAGGTTTCTTCTACAACAACAACAACAAAATTACATATGTAGATCGCCTTTCACATCGGGAGGATGTCCCAAGGCGCTGGTATTACCTTCCATTAGCTGATTCTAGTACATATTCCCAGTACATTGGCAACATCAGTTGGCATTAATCAAGAATGGCAGTATGAAACTATGCAAGTGAGTAAACTTTGCACCTGAGTCCAAAAATATTAACACTCACAAGCTTGTGTCTAATATTTTTTAAAAAAACTTAGTGCAGCACTGTATTATTTTCACCTCCTTATTTCTACCTTATCCTTGGCAACCCAAGATGTCCACAATGTGCATTTCTAAACTTTGGGTATTTATTACTTGGGTCCATTATTTTTTTTATTTTTTTATATCTTTTTTTATTTGAAATGCCTAGAAGATGTGAAAAGTGCTGTATCAAATGCAAGCATTATAACTATTAATGTAAGAACCACAGCTCCAAAGCTGTGAAAACTCTTCTACAGCCTACTATTTTGTCCGAAACTTTAGTGAAACAGTCTTTTCTCTCCCTTTCAGTTAAGGGAGATATGCTGACAAGTCATCCATTATAAGGTTGATTTTTACTACTTTACATTCATTCTGCACAAGTATGTTTCTTGTGTTAACATTTGCCTGCAGATTTAATCTGTATTGATATCAGCCAATATTTATTAAATTTAAGGAAATGACCTGCCTGTCAAAGACGTTGCATCTAAATAACAGATTTTCTGCTATGGTTTGTTTAGCTGCAGAAATTCTGATAAGAAGTTCATTGGTATCTTTCCAGTACCAAGTCTAACCATATAATTGTAAATCTTGGATACCATTTTGGTTTATCTCAGCAACCCAAAATAATATGTGTATCAAATAGGAACAACAAATTGCATTTATATAGTGACTTCAGGATACCATCTTGGAGTGTTGCAAGATTGATGTCTGTTCAAATCCAGCTTCAGAAAAAAAATTGAGCTGTTGCTCTTGCACTACTACTGATGATATATTGTATCCCATAACAGCAAAGCTAGGGAACTGGAGTGGTAGCTGTGACTTCAGGCAGGTGGAAAAAGGAGAGGTTGGCACTCCTTACATTGGATTCCTGAAAACAACTTGCCACTTATGATATCATCTGGAGCTGACATGCAAACCAAACTTGAAATGTACCATATACGATTATTAATAAGGAAAGGAGTACATTTCATTCTAGCATAATAAGAATCATGAGCTTGTTTTTGTTCCAGTACTTTTTCTTGCAGGTAAACAATTAATTTTGGTAGATATTCAGTCGCTTTATCTTTTACATATAGTGACATTGACAATGTTGGTCTCTAATTATAATTGCTCATCATCAAAGTTGCTACACGGAAGACTGACAAGATTTCAGTTCACGGATGTCAAATTTTCCTACTACATTAAATTCAACATGTCCATTTGAGCACAGTAGAATAAATTAAGACTAGTGCTGGGATAGAGGTTAGTTCTATTTTTACTCTCAAAACAAACATAAAGCAGTGCTAGAACCATTCTCGAAGATAAAGTAGGTTTACTCATCAACAGTACAATTGACAGCATTCTCTCCTTAAAGATGGAACCTGGAGGATCAATGACAAAGTTAAATATATAGCCAGAAAAATCATGGTTTTGAGGCAGGAATGGTGAGATATACTGTTAAGTGAGTTTGTGCAGCTGTTGCTCCCAATTCTTTTACTCTACACTCTTTCTACCTGGTTTGAGAAATTCAGCTGCTCTCACTAACAGCCCCGCCACCAGGTGAAGAACTGCATGCATAAGGTCAATCCTGCAACTCCATGCTCTACCAAATTGAGAAACAATCCTCTTCCTCAGCTACTTTCATTTTCCTTTAATGCATTCTGTGCTGGATATCTCCTCTTGGAAGCAAACCAGAGCAAATCTGTATTGATAATGCTGCCATGTTTATAATAATGCTGGCATGTGAATCAAAGTATTGTTCAATGCTCAAGTGTTGCTCAATTCACCTCCTCCAAGTGTTGATAGGAGCAATGCTCCTGCACAATTCAATCCCAATGGACTCAATCCCAATTTCTATACTTTTTTATTGCCTGAAACGGTGGTGGAAGCCGATTGAATAACAATTTTGCAAGAGAGAAGTACAGTAGATAGTTATTTGGGGGTGGGGTACAGGTTTGCAAGGCTGTTGGGGGAGTGGGATTGATTTGGGCAGCTCTTTTCAAAGATGGGCCAAGTGGCCTCCTTCTGTGCTGTATAATTCTATGATTCAGTAAATTGGTAAAGTAAAAGCAGAAATTATCCGAAAAACCTGAGTCAATGATTTTCTTAATTCCTTGAGTTCACAGCAGTGATTTACTTCTACAGATATAGGATCAAAAAGATAACCAAAGTTAACCTAATAATTGGTCGTAGCCAGATAGGGGAGCTGAATTTCCATTTACAAATGCATTGGAAAACAACAACAACAACTTCGAATTATTAGCGCCCTCCAAGCCGGACGGTCTCAGAGCGCTTGTTTGCAAAACTATATGCAAACTGTTTGCATATAGATTTTTGGTTACTTCATTACTTCACATGTGTACGCTAATCCAAGTTTGTTCAGGTTTATAAACTAATGGCATAGACAGATTCCATTAGGATTTAATTTGAAGTCTTGTAAACGTTCCACAAATAGGGAGCTCTTTTCAAACATACACTATTTCTCAGATTTCACTTTACAAAAGGTTTCAAAAAAAATTATGTTATTGCCATTATTTTTTAACCAAGTATTATTTTAATAATTGGTGTCCATTACAAGATTAATCTTGAACTTTTTTAAATTCCATAATAAATTTCAGTTCGCAAACATGGCTCTCAGGAGCTATAATGCCAATTAAAAAGCTATCTTTAATATTCAAGTATTTTGAGAATAGTTAATTTTTTTATTTTATCACATGGTGAATAATGATAAGGAAAGAGTTTAAAACATAACACGATGAATACATCTTGTATGA
This sequence comes from Hydrolagus colliei, assembly GCA_035084275.1. Classification (NCBI taxonomy): domain Eukaryota; kingdom Metazoa; phylum Chordata; class Chondrichthyes; order Chimaeriformes; family Chimaeridae; genus Hydrolagus; species Hydrolagus colliei. The sequence goes on from CM068748.1 coordinate 4,368,982, forward strand.
ATATGTTCTTGTTACCTTTACACATTGTTTTTCTTCCCGTGAGGACATGTCTGTTATTTTTTTTCTGTATACCCTGCTAGATTTGTGAGAGCCTATGTTGGGAACTGAGGGTAAAAATACACTTCCTAACAATTTTGAGCATATGTAAACAAGCAACTTACTCATCCTTTGCAATTTGTACATTTTACTTTGAGTTCAGCATTGGAATGTTGCACTTTATGAATTATCTGCTTCCATTTAGTAGGTCAAATGGCATTTTCCCTGGCCACTGAGCAATGATGGGAATGGGACACAAAGGGCCAATTTCTATAATGTAGTTCTAATCTGAATTCTGTTTAGTTATTGGTCACTGTATAGTGGATGGAGAGAACTGGAACGGTAGGCATTTGAGAATTGAGTACATTTATTGTGGTGGGGGGGAGGAAACCCACACCATGATACAGACTGAATTTGTGAACACACAAATCCATTTGTTTTAAAGAATACAAATGTTCTGGAAAAGAGTCAGTTTGTTTGTTTTTTCCCTTAACATTAATTTATCATTCCTGCAAAGCCTAGTATGTTTGTGGTTAAAATAGTTATGCATAATACTGTTATGGATCTTTACTTGCAATTATTTTTTGACCGAAATTGAATATGTTCACGAGAGAGTTGCATGCAGCCAGAAATAATACATATAGTCCATGCAAAAATGAACTAAATGTTTGCTGAATAGATGGCTTCAATATAGCAGAGCCAAAATTCAAACCAAGTAAAATGAAAGGTTGTTCTGCACAGTTTGAAACAGCAGGCTCTTATTAAAAGTAAAATATAGCTCTTCCAATTACTTGGTGAGTAAAGACAAATATAAATATAATAACATAATAATCCTTGCATTTGATATAGTAGCTTATCATGTCTTTGAGACGTCTCAAAGTGCTTTACAAAATATACTGTAAAGTGAATTGACTGTATATTTTATGGATTCAATGTTGCAGCCAATTGCACACAGCGTTGTCCCACAAAGAGTTGTGGTTTGAGTGATCAAATTATTATTTATTATTTATTTCCTTTTTTTGAAGGGATTATTACCCCCAGAAACCACTGGTAAATTACTGCTAGGTAAACCGAGGCGTGTGGAAGAAAGGAAACTTTCCTAACATTTCGTCCTAACTGGAATGTCCAAACCCAGGCTCTCGGACTTGCGAAGCAAGTGCTCTAACTAATACGCTACGGGACTTTGGTGGAAAATAATATAAATAACATGATACATTAACATGATAACACACACGTTTTCAGGAATGGTGGCCCCAAGTGATCATGAGTTATATTTGATTAGCATTTTCTCACCATAATGTCATGTAGGGTAGATTGGTTTGAATAAAATGAGACGACCATATATGCACTCGTGAATTCCTTGTGGCAGTAATTTTGACACACAATATGTTGGGAAGCTCAGTCAATACAATAACTTTGGGTTTCGCTAAGGCCAGAGGGAAAAAAAACTGTTTTGCAAACATTATAGGTTTTGGAAATAACCTTAAAGAGAAACAGCTGATGAAAAATATTAAAGTTGTGCCAGTTGCTTCTCAAATTGTTGACAATTTGACACTTTATTTGAGTTAGGTGCCCTCTTTTAATGGGAAATTTCCTTAAAGTCTATGGAAAAATCGATTCAAAATATCTTTGCAATGAGAACTGAGCAAAAGGCAAAGATCAATGCATATAAAGCAGTCTCAATTCAGGAAAAGTTGGGGGCTACCTAGGGGAAGAGTGGCTGATTTAAGGCTCACCAATTATATGACCTGAAATATTTAGTCCACTGTCATTGATGCAAGTTGACATTTATTCTCAGCTATATAGCTCCTCACAGCAATATGTACCACAGTGTTATAAACAGAAACACAAGTACTTAACATTTCCTTCTACAGACTATTCCAATTCAATTCATGAAACCTTTATGTTCCAATTCAAGGAAGCAATTTGTTATTCTTATACTGTTATTGACACCACATTGACAGCGAAGAAGAATATCCTTGACATCACCCATTGTATGTACATATAAAAATACATTTGTTTTAGCACCTTTCACCCACTATAGCAATAAATAATTCAATTTATCAAAATTTTAGAAGTAACTAAAGATCACTTTTATTATCTGTAATAAATCCCAAAGTTCCATAAATATAATGTTCCTAATTAGGAAAATAAAAATCACATTGGTTTGATGGACAATAATAATAATAATCCTTTCATTTCAAATAGCATCTTTGAGATGTCTCAAAATATTTCACAGAATGTACTGTAAAGTGAATTGACTGTATATTTTGTGGGTGAAACAAATTAGGTTTGCTCTTCAAGGTTAACTTGGATTGCTTTAACATAGCAGCATTGAAATGGCACAGGAAGGTTGCAATGATTACTTTGGAAATTTTTACTGAGCACCAAATCTGATCACCAAGCATTCTCTGAGTATCATGGTAAGCCTCTGAACAATGGCTCTCACTTGGCCTGGCTTTCACACAGACTCAACTGATTCACCTGGGGAACCATACCACTTCCTAGTCTCTTGATCCCTTGTACCCAACAAACAATTTATCTCAGCTGACAAACCTTCAAGAAACAAAAGCGTTATACACTAAACTTCCACTAGGCACTTTCTAATCAGTGTATACTACTGCATATTTCAATGTCAGTGTTTAAAAATGCACGTTTATTTAATATCTTCAAATAACAGCATGATTAGGAATACTAAGAATGGTACAAGGTAAACCACTATGCAAAGCAGTACTTTGCTTTCAAGTTATAAAAGAAGCACCTAATTATAAATAGTGTTTCATTTCTAAAATCATAAATAAAGGAAAAGCCTTGTTTTTGATATAACTTTCACATTGAGAGAACATCTCAAAGTGCTTCACGGGATTTACTGTAAATTGTGGGTGCATGTGTGTTTTGTAGGTGAATGCGACAGACAATTTTTGCACAGTAATGCCCCATAAATAACACATGAAATAATTATTTGCTCTTCAGTTTTAACTTAAGGAGAATATTCAGTAAAATATTTAAAAATGTACAGTATTATCCAAACAAGTCTGTCATTTGAAATAGCAATGGAGTATGTTCAAACTTTCTCCTGTCTTCTTTCTTCCTCCTATACTTATTTCCATGACTTATGAAATATACAGTCAATCCACTTTACAGTGTGTCCTGTGAAGTGCTTTGAGACAGCTCGATGATGTGATAAGGTGTTATATCAAATCAAAGATTGTTATTATTTTGGCGGGAATACATTTACAGAGGAATTACCAGTCCTCTAATGTCTCACTCAAATGGTCGTTCTTTGTGAATAGTGAGTGAGCCTTGATAGTGAGTGCCGTTGAGTTCTTTGCCTAGGGGGCCCCAGATTCAAGCCTGATCCCTGGTTATGCAAACACATTCCAACAGCAGTCAGGATCAAGAGTGGGAACCCTAACTTACTTTGCTCCAATTCCTTAGTCTGTAGATACCGAAGCCAATTGTAGAACTGTTGCCCCAGCTAAATTCTGTCAATGTAACTACAGGTATATGGGGAAAGGACAGGTAAATGGGCCTGAAAGGATTACTCTTTGGAAGAGCCAGCACATACATGATGGACTGAATGGTCTTCTGTCTGTAAATTTCTATGGTTCTATGGTAACACGGGCTGGGAATTATCTGACTATCTGGTTTATATAGGTCCATGCTATCCTGGGTGCTCCTATCATGCCTTTAGCAACTCAGGCATTGGGGAATTAAAAAAAAGTATTTAAAATCACATTTTAACCACATTCAACATCATGTTGCTACGGTTACACCTCTGGTGATACTCCTTTGAAAATTTAGCAAGCCAAATTAATGCTAGCGTTACAAAATATTTCAGATTTTATCAACTAAAATAAAAAAAACAAGAGTTCCTTGCTATACAATATTAATATTTTAGACGCAAAGTTACTTAACCGTTTCAGGAGTAGGGCAGCTATGGTTTTACAAACAAAATTTCCAATGTTTTTTAGTTTAATACCACAAATAATATCAATGAACAATTCTTTCATAAATCTGCATGTTTATTTGAATCTTCTCAAAAGCAGCCATTATTAAAGATAAACAAAGGCTTTCTCTTGGACTTGGTGGATAAATGCATTATGTGGTGTAATGTTGAGCACCAAAGAGCAGGAAAGATCTAGTTTTGATCGCTTTTTCTCTGCTGGGTTTGCTGATCTCAGCAATGGGAGCAGAATCATGGGCTCTGAGCTAGGTGGGAAACCAAACACAGTCAGGATTCCTGCCAATGATCTCTATCCAGTGACCCTTGCAGAAAAGTGCATCTGTATGCGGCTTGGCTTTAATACCCATCATGATCAAATAGCCAACTGGCACTCACTGCCTGGAATTACATATCACTGGGATGAGGTACTCGATAGCAGCTGGAACTTGCGTAACCACACCCTAGCCTCATTCACCATCATCAAAGCGGGAGGAGAGAACAAACTGAGCAAAAATGCCGGAGAATAATATTTCCAAATGCCATTCTGAAAATCGCTGTATATTATTTGGGCAATGGAACAAACCTTTTGACCATGGACATGGTTAGACGAAATGAGCAGTTCTCACAAGTAAATTCACTTCTTGTAACCAAACAGAGGATTTAGTTAAGGAAAAATATATTATTCTAGAAGGGAAATGTTTCAATGTAATGGTCTCCTTTTCCTTTAGCCACCCCTTCTCCTCAACCCATACCCAAAGTGCTTTGAGACTTCCAGAAGACGTGAAAAGTGCTATATCAAATGCACGTACAGTACCATTGTCATTATTCTGAAAGCAAAGGTAAAAAAAAATGTTTTTTAATGTCTGGACACCAGACATTATTTGTCCACATCCTATTTGTCCACATCAAATACACCCTGCAGGATACCTAGCATTTTTGCACTTTTCAGCCAGAAAATCCCTGTTCGGGTGACATATGTGCCAGGTTGGTCTTTGGCCGATTGCCGTTTCAATGAGTGGTGATTGGCAACCTTCCTGGTTCTGGATGCTGATCCCAACACGGTTACATTATAAAGTTAATACCCGCTGGCCACGAGCCCTGGCTGGTGCTGAACCTTTTAATGGCATTCGAGCGCCAGATTCACATCAAGGACTAGGAAGGACGGCAATCAACAATCACAGTAACAGTAGCCAGCCAAAGACAAACCCATTGGATAGTTAACCGAGCACATCTTTCTTGGCTGGAAGACTTGTAATAGCAGGTCTCCAGCAGCCTGTGTTTTGATGGGTACAAATGGGACAATCTTCTCTCAGGGATAAACCATTTTAAAACATTTTTTTTACACTCTTTCTCAAAGGAATACTTAATATTAAAGTGCTCACCACCCCACCCACACCGGTGACATTCCACTTTAACCTGACCCTGTGGAATACCCTGGAATCTTTATTGTTAGCAAATAACTACTGCGAGCAGCACTGTAAGGAATTTGATAATTAACTAAAGCCATGTTCAATCCATGTAAATTTTGCTGCATCTACTCCACCTGTGGTACCATAGAGGCATGGCGTGGCAGAAAGCTATACTCTTGTATGGCGTTCCATTCAAACCATTGAAGCACACAATATTTTGTGGGGCGAAACAAGTAATCCCCAAAATAAAATTGATCATTTGTTTCTTGGTTGTTTGTGGGAATATGGCTGTGCACATTTACCCTGCCACATTGGCCTACAAATACTCACTTCATTTTGCAATAATTCCTGCAAAGCTTTGACATGTCCTTCTAACATAATAAGGCACTGTACTATATGCAATTATTATTAGATAAATGCTCATCAAGTTATTTGACACTGAAAACAATTTAGGCTGAAAATTTCAGTTAGTCTCAGGCTGTAGATCCATTATGCATTAAAAGTAAATATTGCCCGGAATTGTGGAAAATCAATCATATAGTTTTAATTTGGAAGTCAGTTTCTTTTTAAGAGCTGCAGAAAAGCAGCTTGCAAATTGAAACCTAATCAAAGCATTTTCTTCAATTTAGGTCGTAGCACTATTTCCTCTGAGTTAGAAGGTTGTGCTTTGAATGTCTCATCCAAAGAGTGGCACCTCAGTAATGCAGAGCTCCCCCAGCACTGAACACTGAACTAAAGCTTGGAATGTGAGTTCAAAGTTCTGCCGTCAGGCTTGAACCTATAACCTTCTGACTCAGAGGTGAGAGAGCAGCCAACTGGGCCAGGTTGAAACCTAGGGTCACTCACTACACAGTCCACTTTGAGATGTCTTCCTGATATGAAAGTCACTAGGTCAAATGCAAGGATTATTATTAAAACCTCAGAGTTTTCTGATTGGATGAACCACCAGCAAATTGGAGGGGAAGAGAGAAGTGTTTGACATTTTATATATTCTCAGTTTAGTTCCACTTTTATGAAGCTTATTAATCTTTGTACTGTAATGTGTTTAAGTATACTTTAATACAGCTACTTGCTCATGTTAAATCCATCCGTTAGCAAGTTTTGTAGGTTCAAATATCATGCCACCTAATATTTGTCAGCTTTGTATGAGCACATATTAAAACAGCTTCCTTTGTCTGGTTCATTTCAAAAGCTACTGGTTAGAGATAATGTCATTTACTATTACAATATCCAGAATGAAAAAAACACCATGTGGAAATTATCTCATTGACTGCAGTCAATTAAAAATAATATAGTGGGAATTTATGACTAACCTTCCATTCCATCAAAGCACTGTAATAACCTGGGCATGCAACTACAATTAAAAGAGTGAAAACCTGTTTATAAAGCATGTCAAATGTGGCCTCTTTGCTTGTTTTCTCAGTCATGCATGTCAACATTCTCTTTCTAACACCTTTCTCCCCAATCTCACCTGCCCTGGTGCAAGAGCTCTGCATAATTACTGGCTGGTTCCTCCACATGTCCTGGAGGGATTCTTCAGAAGGTAAAAGTACCAATAACAGGCACGTTTTCTACATGAGTTATCCTTACACTCCTGCAGTGCCTAACCCTGCTTCTGACTCAGTCAGCATCTTCCAGTGAGCCTCGGGGCTAAGCTGAAAAAAATACTGCATCCAATTTACACACAAACATAACTGCATGTTCACAACCACAAGATAATCACTAAACAAAAGCAGAATGCCATTTTTAATGTGATTTCTGAACAGATACAATGACCCTGTGTTTTCACAAGAAAAGATGTCTCATTCAAAGACTATTAACACTGGGATCTAAAAAAACACTTAGCAATTTCCTTTCTTGTTTACTACAGAACCTGATATTTCAACTTTCATGTCACACCTAAACACATTGCTTTGAGATATTCAAGCGCAGAGAGTTGCTTTTCATTCCCCTGTTCGGATGTGAGAGAGCGCTTGCTCTCCAAGGATTATACCTGAGCCACGCTCTGCGAAGAAAGCCATTTCACGGTGCCAGGTAATCGCAGATCACATGACGTGGAGAGTGGCAGAGACCGAGAACTTCGCAGAGCACAGCAGAGCGGGTGAAAATGAATCAGATATGAAAATGTCTGAAGCAATAAATTAACACTCAGCATGGGGGTGATAGCTTAATCCTGTCTGGTCCAAACAGTACCTGACACCCATTATTGTAATAGGAGGTACCACACTGAATTGATACAGAGAGTGAAAATGATCATTCCCAGATGACTTCCAAAACAGTAAAGGTAAAGAGTGTTACTCCCCGACAGAACAGATTGAGTCAACTATTGCTATTTATAAAATGAAGCTGAAAGAAGTTGTCAGACAACGATGCAATTTTCTTGAGCAGTTTTGCATTCTCAATCACGCTTATTTCTGTACACTCCAAGACTGACTTTTACAAAAAACATTGACTGCATTCATTCTCCCTCCCATCCTCCTCAACATCCACCCACCCCCCACCACTACCCCCTGCCCCCCCCCCCCCCAACCCCCTCTGCACCGTTATGCAAATAGCCCACTGCAATACAAAAGTTCAAGTTAAAGAAGTACAGGTAACAGAAATGAGGGCATTCAATGTAGAAAACATAGTATTGTACAGACAACAAAATATTGCAGCATGCTGCATATGGCAGGATTGTTCCAAATTTTTGCCTGCACTTTGTTTACTATATATGCCAATAGTGTAATATTAAACAAAAACAGTGTGTCCTGTGCCAGAATGATTGATTACAAGACTGTGGCAAGGTCACCTCCTAGGAACCAGCTCAGTGCAGTAAGGGTTGTCTGACTCATACAGTTAACACTATATCCGCATTGTATGAATGTCACCAGGAATCCAGTGATTTATTGCTTGGAAGGCTGTGTTCAATTTTTTCTGCCTGACCAAATTGCACATTTTCTGAAAAAAGAAGCAAAAATATTTCAACACATAGATTACCCTGAGCCCTCATTTTCCCCCCAGGTTCATATCTTTTCAAAGATACTGATCATCAAAACTCACATTTTTATTTGATTTGCTGCATTTTTTTCTCTCTGGCTGTTTTTGTTTTGGTGAAAACGGTTTCAGGACAGGGAAAGGAGGTTTAATTAGAATCTGGTAACATCTGTGCGATCGACTTCAGAAAACAATGGTTGCATATGGTACTCCCTTAATTTCAAGAAGGTTCTTATTGGCAAAAAAAAATGAGCCTCAGGGAGAAAAATATTCTAGCCCCGACAGAAAGGAAATTTCATCCCTGGAACAAACTCTTTCTACCAGGAAAATTTGCAGTGAAAATCCCTTTCAAATATGATGGCTCACACAGACAAGACAATTATACTAGATATTCTCATTTACTTTTAGCTGACTTTAACGACAAAAGCAATGTTTAAGCTGTATTTTTCTCTCTCATAACAAACATAATTCTTACTATGAATAAATTACATTTGATCAAGGCAATCCCTCTGAAGCAGTATACTTGAAAGCAGATCTAATGAGTAATAACTCTGGTGACTATTTGGTTTGTTAGTCAATGTCAGATAAGATAGGATTCTGAAAAAATCTGTTAAATATTTCAGCAATACCTTGCAGCTGTCTTTTAAAATTATTAATTGAATATTTATTCACTTTCCATTTGCTTAAAAATGCTTAGAATTCCACAAGGTTACATCATGTAACATTTAAATTGCATGAGAACCCATCATTTAGGTCTCAAATCCCAATGGATTGACATTTATGTCAGGCATATGTCTGAAACTGAACCCCTTGTACAACATTAATGCACTGGAAATGACCACAAACGTAGCAGGAAACTGAAGTGGTGATTAGTTTCCCTATATTAGTGGCTATCATTGTATAGCATCAACACATCATAAACACTGCACCCCATTTTCAACTATTGTCAGGTTTAAACAGACCTTTACTCCAATTCATTATCTCATTCATTCCGTGATTCCACCTACAACAGCCTCTCTCCCCCCCCCCCCCCCCACACCAACACCACACACACACACATTTTTAAGGTGCATTACTGAATTTTATACACCAAGACTGTAAATTGGGAAGAAGAATTTACATTTCTTCCAGTCTTTAATTAGTTTTGTGTCTGCAGTTCAAGGCGGAATGAGAAACACGAGCAAAGCTCTGACTGACTTGCAATAATATTGTTTTACATTTTTCACAATAAAAGCAGTTTAAAGGAGGATATGTCACAGTTTCCTGTGAATATCATGTTACTCCCGTGAGTGCGAATAAATTTGAACTTATACAATCACCCAAAATGGAACAGAAAATAAGGTCCTATATTGTTTATTTGTTTTTATTTAAATCAAATAATGCATTTTAAAATGTATAGTTATGCATAAATACATATTTCCTGTTGTAGATTAGATCAACTTGGTAAACCCTGGTTTACGTGCACAAGGAAAATACATTTTAGTGAGATGAATGTTCATTGTATTGAGTTTTACCTTTAAGATTTGCTGCCTGACATATTCATAAACTGAAAAGTGCTTATTGATTAAATATCCTCTATGAACATGAAACAGAATCATCTCTCAGGTTCTTCTGCAAATGAGTTATGAGATCTTCCTTACTGGTGAATTAATGTCCTAATTAACTGTTGCCCATGTAATGTTCTTTCCGTTGTATTCAATGACTATTTTGTCTTTGAAAGTTAGGAGACAATGGTAGTTTCAAGTGCTTACCAGCTAGTTTAGTGGTGATATAACTGGGAAAAATTGTATTATATTACATTTTGGCAGCATTAGAACAAATGTGAACATATGTTGCCCAGAGAGAATAAAATGCTAGGTCATATTGCGTCGGAGCTAATGGTCCCACACCCTATTCAATTATCTGCTGGGACAATTTTTCTTTACTATTATTTCAGAAATTGCGTATTCATAAAATAAACTAGTCTAGATTTATAACAACATGTTTTGTTTTAAAAAAGGACATTAAGAACCCAAATTATTTTGTTGTTATAAAAGTGTTTGAGAAAATAAAACTAGATGTGGTGAGATGCATAAAAAACCATGTGAGATGCTATGCCTCCAGACTTTTGTAAGTAATATTCTTGTTTGTCAAAAAATATAGTGATCTCAATGTAGAGCTACAATTCTGCCCAAATCAGGAAACAGAAACAACTCCTTGAGTCTATATACTGTAGCAACTTTCACAAAGGATGATTCTCGGAATGCAAGACGTTCAAAATACCTAGTTTCGATAATCATTGAGAATGCTGTACATTATAACAATAATAATACTAATAATTCTAGCATTTGATATAGTGCCTTATCATGTCACTGAGATGTCTCAAAGCGCTTCACAGGATATACCATAGTGGAGTCATTGTGTATTTTGTGGGCAAAATAAGGACTTTATAATTATGCTTTATAATAGATATGCTTATCAGGTTTAGAAACAAGAATAGTGAATCTGCGCAACAGTTAGAAACCATTTTGAAGTATTTCAAGAATTGATTGCCAAATAAAGTTTGAAAAAGTGCTCACAGATTTTTGTTCACAGTTTCAGCTAGCATTCTACGTAATTTGACTGGATTGTTTCTGTTCTTATGTCTTCCCGACATGAAAGGTGCTCTACAAATGTAATTTTGTTTTTGTTGTTGTTCTTTCATTGACCGATCATATAGGCAAATTGTAAGTCTTAGAAGTAAGAAATTCAATTAAAACACGACATGCAAAACTTCTCAGTTATAGTGCTGTATAATACAATGCATCACACACATGTGTGAGCAATATTCATTCCACCTACAATTGTATTCAGAATTGTCTGTGACTGGACTATATCTCTTACAATGAAATATATTTTTTTGATAATTGGCTTAAAAACGTGGATCATCAAAATAGATCTGATGGGCAACATTGGTTTAGATGACAATAAGGTTCAACATGAGCTTCTCAAAAATCGGACTGCAAATTACATTGTGTCTTTTAAGTAATTAATTCCTATATCATGATTTCTAATTTAACACCTCTGTTTGAAACAAGAAACGCCACGTGAGGTTAAAATAAATATTATAGAAAACACTTTTTGAATATTTAATTGAATATGTCACCAAAAACATCCAGTGACTAATGTAAATGCTGTGTATTGAAACTGTGCAAAACCTGTCTACACACATGGATATTAATGATGCACTGGCAAGTTATTCTGTTACGTTAGCTTCTTAAATAAGAACAACAACAACTTACATTTACATAACGCTCTTCACGTCGGACGGCAACTCGGAGGGCTTATAAAAATACTCATTTTCGAAAGGGAACTAGTCATTGACAACAATAACAACAGTAAATTTACATTTGTATAGTTAGGAGGATGCCCTACCTACGTTCACTGGAACATCATCGTTCTCTGTGCTTCCCTCTTTTAAAGTTACTGGTCTTCATCATGTGCTTTACAGGTCGTGTCAACCGCATTATGCATACATCTTACTATATCTCAATGTTGTACAGTATATATGCTTGATTTTTAAGAACTGCAGTATAAAGAGGTTAGCATGTATAAGGCACCCTGTTCAGCTCTTATATAAAAAATTCTAATCAGATGGTCTGTGCCCTCCATATTTTGACTGGCATTCACTTGCACTCTATGGATTAATTCTGGCAGTTCTCGACCAAAACGCTTTGCTGAGTGCTTTCAAGTAAAGGACAGATTCATGCTGGGCACAAAACATTAGGATATAGACCCAATGGACCTTCGAAACCTGTTTCCTGAGTGTACAAGGATAGTGCGGAAATTTAAGTTTTCTTTAGAAAGGTGACTAAAAAGATAAAAGAAAAACTAGTATAAAACAAGTTTTATACTAGTTTTTACAAGAAATATTACACCCTGGGTAATATTGACTGGGTGTAATATTTCCAAAGTTTTCAATTTGTGTATCTGATTATCTGAAGTGAGCTTATAGCCCCCAATTTCTTCATGGTAAATTGTGAAAAACCTACTATCAGTAGGTACCATTGGATAACATGATATGTTCCACTAGGGTTATTATTAAAACGTAGTTTTGGACGATCAACATTCAGGCAGGTTAAAATTCATTATCCTCTGAGAACAATTATATGAGTAAACCAAAACAAATGAAACCGACAAGGAAAAGCTTGGAAACATTAGTTTGTTTGCCATTCAAAGTGAAGTAGATTTGTTTGAAACTAGTGAATGGCAGTATCTTGAGATAAAGCTCAGGTTTAGGAATTTATAACAAGGCATTGTACATTTTAATAATGAATTATGAACCTATTGCCTCTACCATCTGAACTTAATTTAGCCGTATAATAAATAAACAGGGATAAATGTTGCTGCAAATTATAATGATTCCAATGTTGTCATCATTATGGCATTACTGTAGACCTAACGATACACTGGTATGGTTCCAAGACAATAACAATAAATAAAATAAATCATCTACAACAAGAAATATTGATATCATATGCACATTCCAATAATGCTATTATTAGACATACTGTACATTGCCCTTTTAGATAATCAATAAGAAGTTCCCTATTACTGTACTACTAACTTCAGATGTTCTTAGTTTTACCCTCTTCATATCCAGTTTCCAATGATTTGGCAATTGCACATCCACTTTTGTAACATTGTTCATATCTTAATCTGTCTGCAAAATTTAATACTGCACAAATCATAATTGAAAACATAAATTTGCTATAAAAAATTGCAGCCATTTACAACTAACTAGGAAAAAACATGATATTTTATTTTTCAAAAGACAGAAAATGTGAGAATCTTTCATTTTCTTAAATGAATTACAGTCATAAATTATTAAAAATGTCATGAATCTTTAATTTTCCCACCATCTACTTAAGAGATATTTGGGTAATAGTGACAAATATTATAAAATGTCCGGAAAATAAGTCTCTGCCACTTTCATTAGTAGTGGTAAAGGTGAACGCAGATAAATTAATAGGGCCTTCTTAACGCAAATTACTGTCAGCTTAAAATGTGCAGCAGGTTTAACACGAATGTTTCAAATGAATGCAATTCAAAATTTAATCTCAACAACTCAATTAAACAAATTGAATTTTTAAAGAACAAATGGGAATTCATACAAATTAAAACTGCCGACTAGTTTTAACTTTAGACATTTATGAGTTATAGCCCCAAAAAACCCCCATAGCTGCTAGTTTCCTTTATTCGTTGTCTCAGCAGTTAGAGAGAGGGTTGGCAGGCAGCATCACAAAAGGATAAAAATGTCCGCAATCGAAACACAGTTTTTGCCTCACAATAAATCATCTGTCACATCATCACAGCCCTGTAGATAATGAGCAATAAAGTTTCCACACTCAGGGAATGAAGACCTAGACATAAAAACACAAGTAAGCCTGCCATGAGTCGATTGTTTTCTCTACAGGATTTGCTATTTACTTATCAAATGTGTGCTAAATCTATTGATAGCAACAATAATTTTATAGCCTGTAAAATAGACGGTACACTGCATTTATGGATATCCTGGTAATGAGAACAATGAGTTGAAGGGACGTTTGCTCAGGCACAGATTAATTTCCAACACAGGGTAACGGTAATCTGCTAGGAACGGTAATCTGCTAGGAACACTTTAGATTGGATGTTGAGTTTGATAGGTGTGATTACTAGACAGCAAATGCAATAGTTGGGAGTTTTATTTGAATGCAGTTAAATCAAGTACTGAGGATACTGTGTCAAACACATATTGTCATATAAGAAATCCAGATGATGTGGTTTTCAGCAAAGGAAAAAAGAAGTACATATTAATATAGATGTATTGTATCACTTCAAAGGCATTCCTCAAACACAGACACTGAGAGGCAGGAACTATTGTACATTATGCAAGTCACAAAAGGTAACATCCTGTTTTTCTATTACTATTGTGGGTTAAACATCGTGTTAGTTAAGGTGTGTTAGATAGTGTGACTTATTGGATTCACAGGTGGATAAGGTCACTTTGGCCTAGAACCATAGACATTTATGACACAGAAGAATGATCAGCCCATTGCATCTGTGTCAGCTCCCTCAGAGCTGACACAGTCCCACTTACTTGCCCTTTCCCCATACCTATGTAGCTGGCTCTTTTTAAGGTATGTATCTAGTTCCCTTTTAAAAGCCAACAAGGATTTGGCCTCAACCATTGCTCCCAGCAGGGCATTCCATATCCTAACCGCTCTGTACATGAAACAATTTCTCCTAACCTCCCCATTTGTTCATTTACTAACTATTTTAAATTGATGTCTAATTACTCACTGACCAGTGGAAATAATTTCTCAAGCTGACTCTGTCAAAATCCCTCAAATTTTTAAAGACCTGAATCACCTCTTCCAGAATGTCTACATCAAAGAGTTCCACAAAGCTATATCTGTTTCCATTAGTAAGTTGCATTCCTGTGGTCTTCCACCAGTGGTGCTATGAGCTGGCAGCTGAGGCCAGATGTATTTGGCGTTCTTTTATTTCTTTTTTCTTGTAGTAAGATACAGTTTCATGGGCACTGACCACCATATGGTACCATGTGCAAGTGGCCATTATTCATGTATGAACCTTGTCAGTGAGTGTAAGCCAGCTAATTGACCACAGGTGGCATCACAATGGAATGCTCTCCTGCCCTCCTCTGACACACATTCACACAAACAAACATACACACATCTTTCAGCAGCAGTCTCTAGATAGTATCCAGCAATGGGTACCCAAGCTCAATTTTCCTTCCCTAACCCAGGAGCACAGAGGCTAATTGTACCTGCTTCCCCAACTGAAATCAGCTAACTCTCCACAGACCAAGGTTTGAACCTATGGCTTTTTGGCCTGTATCACCCAATATTGGTCAATGGTTTTACCAACTATCGAGGGAGATCCTGGGATCTCAACATAAACGCTCTTCCTCAGTATTGCCAGGATAGATAAAATGGTGTTCAACCTCGTGTCCTTTCACTTCTTCTTCCACATCTACGAAGGAGAAGGGAATAAAGGGAAAATGGAGGTTAGCTGAGGGGAGGGTGAAAAGATGAGGAGGGGCTTCCATGAAATATAAACATCAGCACAAACTAATTGTGTAGAATGGCCTGTCCCAGTGCCTTAGGACGCCCTCCTGAGTTGAAAGGCGCCACACAAGTGTAATTTTGTTGTTGTTGTTGTTTCAATGCTGTAGATTCCATGCAATTCCTGAAATGTGTCCCGTTCCAAGATCTCTGTCCACTTCATAACAGTGCAATGAAGAGGGCTTCCACATCTACAAAGTGTATGTTTCTATTTTCACAGACGCAGTTGCATTGCTGGGTGAATTGTGTGCATCAGGGCTCAATAGGCTAATTTCCTTCTTGTTGAGGTGCTAAATAGTAACCATCAAGGCTGAGCTTTGATTGAGTAGCACAAATTGTCAAATAGCGAATATCATACTACAGTTTGCAACTCTAGTAGTTGGCATGAACAATTCCTACATTATAAATCCTAATGTACATGACTCCAAAATTGTCCTCCCAACTACCAAGTTGGACCACAAGACAGTACATACTTTGATCGATACCTAATTTTTTGGATAAGGCACCATTTCTCTTGCTGTGAAGATATTCCTGTTATAAGGTAACCAGAGGAGAATTAAAAACAATGCATCAATTATTCATTTGAGACTTCTAGACTGATTCAGTTCCCACCCAAAAAAATATGCAGTTGATACTATTGTTAGGCATTGGGGAGAATTCACAGTGAATATTTCTGCTACATGGCAGGAAAAAAAAAAAGATGGTCAATGGCTCTCCCCTCTCTTCGACTTTTCTTAATGTTACAAACTGGCATTGGCAGAGGTATTGGGATCCAACTAATGTGAAATAATAGATATAGCAGGTCAAAATTTACTTAAATATATAGTAAAGAACACCTCTTTATAGTCAAGATATTCTTCTTTATTTTCCAATGACTATTTGATTTGTTACAAGACAAAAGAACATAAAGCGTAGGATGAGAAAGCCATTTGACCAATGAAATCTACTTGTTCCAGCACAGACCCTGTGTGATCCACCCTTTCATATGTCCTACTTAATTTTATTTAATCTGCTCAATCCCATCAAACAGCCAGATTCTCACAAGGTTGCACTTTGACAAGGTCTATAAATGGTAGATTTTTTTAAAATAGAAAAACTGTTACATTAAATTGTGAAAATGTAGAGGAATGATTACTAAAAATAAATCTAAATTTGAACAAAAACAATCAAAGCTTTAAATTATGTAGGAATAAGATTTGCAATTTTCCATGACATGATGCAAAAATCATTTTGCATAAACCCCAACTTGAAGTAATTACTTGAAAATATTTTTGATAAGGTGAACATGTGGCATTTGTACATTTAGACTCAAAATGCTGAGTGCACAAGCATCAGAAATAACAGTACCATTAAAACATGCACATATTTCAGCTGATCATTCAAAAATTTAATTAGATAAAATTACTGAGGAAAGTGAGTATGAAACACTCTAATGCATCTGTAAAATCACACAGCATGCAGTGAGTATGAAAACATATATGAGATGCTTACTCTCACAATAAATTCACCAATTAAGTATTTTGAGTAGTCTTGTTGAAAGGAAATAAGCATATCTATCCTTCCAGAACAGTGTGGCTGTCCTGACAATATTACAGCAATGTTCTGCACACAATTTACATATAAAACTACAGATGGACTGATGCAAGCCTTGACTAGACTTGTGTTCCACTACAGTGCAAGGTCTATTCCACGTACAACAAGCAGATATTTGTGTTGAAATACTTTATTTATAAGCAAATTTAGATGGTTAGTATATGTTTCTTAAAAAAAATCCCTATTATAAGCTGCGGCTGAAGGGTGATTGTACAAATGTCCTGCAGCGTTCAATCATTCCTTCATTTTAATGTCTATTTTATGATTTTATTGATGAAATACTGCTTACTCTGTGCTCAGAATTCCTTTTAGGCTGGAGGCAGAGGCTAGCTTGACACGGCCAGTCATATATTATAGCTATATATTTTAACTCACTGTAGACCATCGAGGTTGAAATTAGATAGTACCCAGGAAGGTTTACAAATATGAGGGATAAATTTACTTGTATTTATTTATTTAGGCAGTTCATGTCTCCATTTCTTTATTCTCTATTCTTATCAATCAATTTATGCCTAAAAAATGATGCACAGTCAAAACAAGCTGGACCAAACATGTATCAAATCAAAACACTCTTCTGCTTGATATCTGAAGCCACGGCCGCCAAACAGAGTCATTCACAAATAGAGTGGAGGCAATACCTTTTGTTTTATGTCAATGCAGATTTATAGTACAAGAGCTCCTGCGATTGTTCAGATACTTTCATTGGTTTTTTTTCCCCAACTGAGGAAAGAACCTGTACAGGTTTAAAAAGCTGTTTTCAATAAATCTGTTGGGGGGAATAAATAATGGTATTTCCTGAATATAAATGTGCATATATAAATACTGTATGTATGCATGTACAGGGAGAGAAATGGGAGGTGAGAGTAAACAATTATTTAATGATTTAAATGATTTTGCTGTGACATTTTGTTTCTTGAACAATCCGACGAAACTGACAAAGAGAAAACACAGGATCAGAGATCTCCTTTTAAGTTCAAAACTTTCAACTTATTGTTTGAATTTCTAAAACATTAGAAGGGCCAAGGACCGGTCACGAATAAGGAGAACAGGTGGGGATTATTTCCTATCACACTCGGCCATGGATAAAAAGGGCTGTATTGTCTCACAAACAAAGATGATGGTGAGTTGCTAACAGTATAATGGCTCTGGAGTCTGCTGTAATTTTTCTAAACAATCATTCCATTCATTTTACAAACGGATCAATAATGTGACTAATTTTAGAGTCATATATCAAATGGGCCACAATCTGTTAGATATCCCCATTAAACTCAGTTGATCGCACTCTGGCCTATGATGCTTATGGCCGTGGCTTCTGCTTGCATTCCCATGTCAGGACTTTGAACTCACAATCGGTTACACTCCCATACAATGCTGGGTGGGTGTTGCTTTGTAGATTGAGACATTTAAGCAAAGTTCTGTTTCTTTATGTTCAGATGGATGTATTATTAACATTATTATTTGAGGGTCGTAGGACAACAACACTCAGTTAATTCAGAAATACAGTACTCCTGATAACTCAACCGCACTTATTTACCTATTTATACATATGCCTAACTCAACACTGATCCCTTTTCTCTCAGAGTGTCAAGTTATCAGGAATTTACTGTACAATGCCAAATAAAATGTACATTTTTAAAATGCCGTGTAACATTAAAATAACAAATGGGTGCAAAACCCTGCATGCATGGGCTGTTAAACTCAAATGCTTCAAACAGGAGGTTTTTTCACCAGAAAGGTAGGATTGTGTATGTTATAGGCAGGTAAATCAAAAAGACCTGCATGGGAAATTCAGGTTTATTTTGAGGCCATATCAAACAGGTAGTTTGAAACCATGTATAGCCTCAGCGGACATCCCAGTGTGTGCGCTGCTGGCAAACATAGGCAACAAAATGGACCCCCCATATGAGCTAGGAGCTTTTCTACTTCATCATCAAGAATTGTTCTCCAGAGTCAATACTGAAGGGAACATTTTTAAAACATGTACCATATGTGCCCAAGAAGAGCCTAATTTGTCCATTTTGAAATTCCTATGTATTTTGAAAGGTTAGTTAATTCAAAGTAATTTTTCTACAGGTGAAGCTTTCTTCAAAGTACTCGATGCATCACCCTCAGTTCTGTGAGTAATTAGAAATTGTCATGTAAGATAAATGCCACAGTTCATGTAAATAACTATTTACCTAAAGGAAATGCGAATCCACAAGAGTCAGCATACATTAATGAGGCATGACAATAGAAAAAGTCAATGGTAGAATGCGTCTGTTTGAAGCAGACATCGCTGATGGTAAAAATTGGGCAAACAACCATTATTTGTTTTTACTTGTCAGAAATAATGTAGCTTGAAAATCTTCAACAAGCAACGTGTGGTCAGACCATTTGTTACATCTAACTGCCTAATTGTTCTCCTGGCAGAAATAAAAAATTAGAGCACTTATGTCATTTGCCTAAATTTCTAATTAATGTTACAGTATCAGAGAATCTGGAGTCGAGGAAAAAATGTTGGGTGAAAAATGCCTTAGTGAATGTTCACATAATTTGTCTTTGTTAACTTTCTACCATCTTTTCCCCCTCAAAACAGCAGGTGTTCTAATCACTGTAAGTATTCTCTTTTTCAAAAGAAAAAGCTATTGTATATCATTGGTTCTAATCCGAAGGAAACAAGACTTCTGCCATCCATCTGCTAAAACTCCCTCAACCCAGCTTTGCTAAGTTTAAACACAGAAGGTTACTGAATCTCAAACTATAGGGAAAATATCTTCCTACTGGGGAGCAGTTTGCAGCAAACAGCCTGCAATATGAAAATGTATTTAATGCAATTAATAATTTAAGATCTGAGAGCATGTGCTCGTGGAGAGTTAAATGCTTGTCAGAGTGATAGATGCATGCTTCACCACCAATACATTTCGTCTGAAGAGCAGAGGGATTTTGCAAACTTGTGCTGACCTTGGACTTCAGTACATAAGAGGCATATTGCAAGACAGCCTCATTCCTATTAGAGCAGTGCAGCAGCTCCCAATTTACTGCCCTTATACCAATTAAAATGCTGTAAAAACATTAAAATTAATGCAGTCTTAACTCCTGTAGCAGGCCTACTTTCCCTCTTTCTTAATTAGTGCATAATTATTCAAATTTTGATATCCTGGAAAATTATCACATGGAAATTATTTTAGGAGCTGTAACAATAGCAAAAAAATCCTTTCCCCAAAACTCTATTAACATGTGGAAGTAATTAACAGTTAATTACAGTGGAAATACTATTACTGTTAATGTTTAATGACTTTTGCCATCGACGGGTAAGCAGGAAATTCAGCAGTCAGTACTGCACTGTCCTTCTGCGGAATGCACCACAACCAACTTGAAAAGATTAGGCAGTGACTCCATTTAAGATGATTCACACTAGAAGCAATTATGATTCTGTGGCTACATAAGGGTTTAAAAGGTCATTGCTCAGGAAATATCAATGCATGTAAACTAGCATAACATATTCTACTCAGTGAAAGTAAAAAAGCGAGGAAAGATCACTTTACTTTGTCTTAATTAACCAGCTCTGCAGTTTCCCCAGCAAAGGGAAAAAAAGAAAATCTTGAGCAGGTTCACAACATGCTCTGTACTGTAATTTACTTTGTTTTAATGTCCCATAGTGAGGTGTTTACTTGTGCTGAAATCCCAAGACTATTATTAGAAAACTATGTTTATATGAAAATGGCAGATTGCTTTGAGTGACTAGTTGCCTTAATCAACACTGTTTTAAAACTAATGGGTGCTAAAAATTCCTTAAAATAATAAAGCAAAAGTCACACTTTCTGATAAATAATAAATATACAAGGTCCTTAACCCATATTTTATGGGTTATGATCTGTTAGTTAGGATAGTGTTAGCAAGTTCTAAAAGCACATTGTTCATAAAGTCTCAACGGGCCAGAAGCAAATGAACCCAGGCTCATTTCATATTTAAGTGAAATATTATCTTCTCAAATTGTCTCCTGATCTCCCAACACTTACAGACAAGAAGAGCAAACTGCACTTTGCTTCACAAACATTCTCTGTGACTGAAAAACAGTGTTGAATGGCACTGCTACACGATTGTTTCATTTCACAACAATTCTGATTTATGTTTCTTATAAATATTTTATTCAGATTCAAATCGCTGATTTGACTCCTCCGCAAAGTGCCTCAGATTAAACCCAGCCTTGATTGACATTTGAACTGGGTTAGCCTCTAATATTAAGATTTGCTGGTTCTCTGCCAGCCCGTTGATTGAGTGTCTCATGATAACCATATGGTCCATCTCATTCCAAGCAAAGTGACAAAGCACAGCTCCATGAAGAGTGGTCATAGTGCACATCATTCTTCTTCCCTGGCTGAATGAGTGTGGGAATAACAAAAATAATAATAATCCTTGCATTTGGAAGAGCAAGATTGATTTAAGGCATCTAGTCACTCAAAGAAATCTGACATTTTCATACAAACAGATTTTTTCTCATAATAGTGCTGGGATTTGGGTAATGTCAACCTGGCATTGTCAGAGGTGCCATTGTCCAGGTAGACGTTAAAGATCCTATGGCACTTTTTGAAAAGTGGAGGGATTTTCTTGCAGTGTCCTGGTCAATTCACCCCACCAAAAAACAAAATTGGTCACTTCCTCCATGGCTGTTTGTGGGACATTGCTTTGAGCATTTAGCTGCTGCATTTTGCCCACAAAACACACAGTGAATCCAGTTATTCTGCATGTTTCCTGTGAAGCGCTTTGAGACGTCTGTCTCGATGACGTGATAAGAAGCTATATCAAATGCAAGTTTTTTAATACAGTAATTATTATTGTTGTTATAGTGGTCTAATAAGTGAGGAGAACTGCACAAAGTGTTTCACAGATTTACTCTAAAGTGTAGTGACTGTATTTTGTAGCCAACACTGTCTTTGTTAGGAATACAAATAAAGGAGATAAAGCCCCCAAAGGACCAAATTAGATGTTAAATGCTGTTGAAATAAAATACTGTAAATTCAAAAGCTGCATGATAAACTATTAAATGTTTCTATGAAGGTGTCATGTGCACTTCTTAGTGCATTTAAAGTAGAATATTACTTGGCTATACTACAACAACAAAGGATTGTTCTTTCAACAGCAATGCAAGCATCCTTTTGTTGAGTATTCACATTGCTCTTGAGTGAGGAAAAGGCACTGTAAGTACACACAAAAGAATGAATCATAAACTCCAAATTTGTGAAATGTGGGAGGGCTGTATTTTAATTTGTAAACTTTAAAAGTAAAGCAGAATAGATCTATCACACAAGGCGTGCCATTTGTGGGAGAGAAAGACAACCTCTTTCTGGTCTACCGGTATTAAAAATCCACCTTCTTTGGTGTCTGAAGATTCTCAAACTGCATTTGTTTCGATAATTCTGATTATCAGTTTACAAATAGCAAATCTGTGACAAAACCAGCAAAGTCTGACAGAAGGCTGGTGAGCAAAACCTTTGTTTGGTTTGTAAATATCCTTTTTTTACCCCCATCTCATTCTTAGAATGTCACTTCTGATGACACAGCCAAAGTCCTGCAAGGTTATGACACTTGGATCAGTGAGAGATCTCTGACCGAACACTCAATTTCATGAGGACAGTTTGTTGATATGTAAATACGTAGTGGGAGGCCTCAAAAGTTAGTTATGCAAATAGAAAATTGGTCCCACTTTAGCTGATAATTTATTGCAACAAATTGATCCTCAGAGACTTAAACACAATCCTATCCATTACTTTTCAGGCTTCCAGTTTACTTACTATTACAGCCTTTAGTGCAATGGTTACATCTTTGCATAATTGCACTTGGAGTACGAAACCTATATACAGTATAATGTATTTTTCTTTTCCTTTCAAATGTGGGGGATATACAGTACTGGTTTTCAGATTTCTTTCCTATTTTCCTATAACAAATAATGTTTCTGATTCTACGTGCTCTCCAAGTGCAAGTCTGATAACACTGCGACAAAGGTGCTTCCACACAATGCAATACATATTCATGGTATTACTTTCATCCCGGGGGTTATCACTTCTTCTGCTCAAGATGTTCACGCTAATCTGAATGAGATTCCTGTTAACATATTTACACCAACTGGTGTGTCATTCACCTCGTCCAAGGTCCGTTTCAAGACCATGCTGTTGGCCTTCGTTTGCCCTTCCCAATCCTCAGCATACCTCCCACCACCAACTCGGGGGCCAAGCCGCAACTGGTAAACACCCTGGGACATTTTTTTTCCCAATATGGTACAAATTGATCTTTTCACATATAAATGTCATTGTATTTCGTGTACCGAGATTTATTTGTCAATGTACACCTGGAATACCACCTTAATACAGTATTCCAGGTTTTCTCATCATTGTGATTACATTTCCTAATATGGGCACATACAGTTTGGTCAACAGCCATGTAAATATAGCCCAACTACTGTATTAACAGGAGGAGAGCACAAGAAATACTCGCGGTTCTATGTGCTTCTGCATATTAGTGCAGATCACAGTATTTTAGGAGTGCAATTCACTGCAACTCTCTCCTTTTCTAATTTACGAGTCAAGTGTGGTCAGTGTTACACAGTGCTTTGCAAGTTGTTTTCCCATTGTAGTAGAAATAATTTTGATTTTGAAAGTATATGGATATCATATGACTATTTTGTTCCCCCTCTCTTAGTCTTAGTAGATTCCGCTTTGCGTGGCTGCACAGATATTTACTTTTGGGAGCGTCAGAATTATTGCTGAAACAATGCACCATTAAAGGACATTCAGATACTAAAACATTGCACACTTCCTTTTTGGGGGGATTGCTATATCATCGATGTTGCTAGACTCTGGACTCGGGTGCCTCATGTACCCTCTTATTAATGTGCAATTATAAGCATTTTTTTTTAGTTATACAATCACTGACTTTAAGGGTGATGGGAGCATAGGGCACTGCAGCACTCTCAAGCAGTGGAAAGCAGGATCGCAGCTCAAGGTATGCAGTATAACTGTTCCATTAGTCATTTATTTATTTTGACTTTAGAAAGTAAATCACAGCAAATCTGGCTGCCGAATTTCAATAAAAATACAAATTTTTTTAAGCTAAATGCAAGTTTTTGTTGGTAACTACTTGTGTTTCCATTGACTCTCCAACAGGAATGCTGAGTATTTTTTTTCATTTAATACCAGAAATCGTTTGATGTAAGCAAGCCCAAAAGCAACATTTTTGAATGTCAAAAGCTATTTGGAAGTGGTTGCCAACCTTCCTTTTCTTTTATTTAACATTTCTTTATATATTAATGTGACTCGACAGCAGTATCATATAATTTATTAGTGAAAAAATCCCCAAATAATCTTGAATATCTTAACGTTTTTACCAGTTATCTTAAGCACCGCCCTTAGAGACCAAGTTCTCTTGCAGTCAATCATTTATTAATTACCTATTTCTAAACCTATGCAATTTGGCATTGGCATTCTTATCATATGTTTGTACGATCTCCAAAATTACATAAGAAAGAAATTTCAAAGACCATAAATTGTTTTCTGCAGCAAGACACTCCTCTTAAAATATCTTGACTGCAGGGCCAAATATCTGAATGATAGCTCTCTTGGGCATTATTCTGTATATAAAATTATAGTGTCATAATAATGCCGGTTTATTTATGTGCACCCAGAAGTAAGCAATTTCCTGTAAAGTCTGTAGAGTTTTAGATTTTTTTTAAATCAGTGCAGCTGTCATTATTCAGACTATATAAACCCACTCTGTAGGAGTTGAATGAAGTGGCAGTATTGCACTCAGAGCTTTACACTTCCTGTTCCGTCCCATTTCAAGCCATGTAGCACTTTGACAGACAGCTGAAGAAATCTGCATAAAGGAAGAGTAACTGACAGCCAGGGTCAGGCTCTCTCTGTTTAATGACACTGCCAGTTACACATTTTGAATTGTTTAAATATGAGTCTACAGTTTCAACAATCATCATCTCACTGGTTCCACTTTTCATACCCAACAGCCAGGAAACTGACACGTAATTACACACTTACTGATGGTATCGCCAGTGCCGATAATTAAAACTGCCACAAGAGGATTGCTATTGCTATTCTACAGCTGGGATGTTGTCAAGAGGTGGAAACTCCAGCAGCTTTTAACACTATCTTCTTAAAGTTGGGCCACAGGCACCAATGTTGAAGTAATGGAAAGGCCTCAGCACATCATTCACAATGTCTCACACAAATGAAGAAAATCTATTAACAATCCAATAAGTGAAATACAAACACAATGACCTGAGGGTTAAACAGTCTGGGTGGACTAGTACTTGTTTCTGCTCTTCATTGTTCATTTTTCTTTTCACATTTACAGTGTAAGGAAAGTATGTTATTGCCTAATATACCACAAAATGTTGTTATAAATTGCTAGTACTTTCCTTTTTGCAAATGCAAAATCATTTAGTTTCAACCTTGCACCATCAAAAAAGTCAAGCATTTCCATAATTTATACACACAAGTCAATTACAGTCCCAGTGCTATGAATTAAGTAACACTTTGGTGAAAGGCTACTATTTCAGTTTGAGTTATGCTTTGTGAACACTTAAAGTGCGACTTTGAAGCCAATTGACGTTCACAATAGATTTTAAAATGGTGTAAGCATTCAAATTAGCTCTTTAAACAGTGATTAGGAAAAGCAATTTTTTCCCTCAATTTTTCTAAATATTTAGTCAGTACAGCTAAATGTGAAATTATCACAATAAATAAGGTATATGAGAACCCTTTTTTGTTGCAATATTATTCTCTTTAAATACTTTGGAAACATTTTTACCTGCTTATTACTTGAACTATCCAATTTCTGTATATTTAATTGAAATAAAGCTTTGAGTCGTGATTTAAATTTATTTAAAAGTAAACCAAAATGTCATATCTTACTTTAAATTAAGTTTGATTTAAAGAGTTTTCTCTGTAACAAGAGCTAGCAATTTGCAAATCTGCACTTCCTCATCCTAATGTTATTATTGTCCAGCAATAGAAGTAAAGTTATTGAGTAGATCTATAAATTAAAAGAACCCTTGGTTGAAATTGAATGCTGATTTTAAACAGGGATCGGAAGTAATGTTCCAAAAATAATTTCATATAAATGAAAAATCAAAGGTTTCTTGGATGTAATATCCATGCTACTGTTTACCAACCATTCATTTAATCATTCTGCTTCCTGATATTTTTGGTGTGGGGGAGAAAAAGTAAAAATTACAGGATGAGAAGTGACTTGATCACAGACCTCTACCAATCTCATTCTTTACTTGTCTGCTGGGAGCTGCACAAACACAGCTCGGAAGAGTGTCTAGCCTTCAATTTATTCCCGTGTCCCACGGGGGAAAGCACTTGGCCTCTATTTGGTACCTCTCCCTGATGGTGTGGCCATGGCTGGAGACTCACTGTGAAGACTGGCTCATTTGGTAACACTCTTGCCTTTGATTCAGAAGGTTGTCGGTTCAAGTACCACATCAGGAGTTTGAGTTTGTAGTCCAGGATGACGTTCCAAAAACTGTTCAGAGGGAGCACTGTCTGAGCAGAGGTGCTGTCAAATGGATATTAGAATATCCTGTTTAAATATCAAAATGAGTTCCTGGTTTCCTAGTCAACATTCCACCCAGATAAAAATGGTTGGTCACTTCAACAAGAATAACAACAAAATTACATTTACAGAGAGCTTTCACTTCGGGAGGACGTTTGTGAGGCTTTGTGCAAATTGGCTGCCAAATTTGTTTACAAATATGCCACTATATTGTACAGTAAAATCGTGTGAATTGATTTTAGGCATTTTGATGGCATGGTAAGATGCTAGATCTACTGTAAGGATTAGTATTTTTATCAAAACAGATATGGAAGTAAATTCACAATCCATTCACAGTTTAATTGTACTATTTTGGACCCTACTGAAATTCTTCTCCAAAAAAAAGCATATTTCACAATAACTATGGAAATAGGGTCATCTCAGTTTATTTTTGCTAGTATATTGTAGATAACATTCTGGATATCTCAACTTGTTAAAAATTTTCAGGAGGTTAAGTTGGATGGAATGATATAATATGTGCCTTTCTTTTGGTCTGGAAAATCCAGCTGAAATGAAAACATTAAAATGTTTGTTTAAGAAGTTTGAATTAAAAAGACGTTGTGTTTCCATGGAAATGCAATTGCATAAAGTAATACTTGAAATTATGATTAGAAAGGGTGTAGACACCACACACTGTAGCCAATTTACCAGTTCTTCACTGCCAAGTTTATAGTTCAAGATGACTGTATAACACTGAGAGGTGGTTTGTAATGAAAGTCAAAATTAATCAGGGTTTGGACCCCTTCTGGATTATCAAGTTATAGTGACAACAAAAATGAAATATAACCTGAACCTTTTTGTGATATTCAATGCAATTTGATTAAATAGAATTAACTTTAACCAGGATAATTGACGTTTCGCCCAAAAATATACAGTCAAATCACTTTACAGTATATTCTGTGAAGCACTTTGAGACATCTAAAAGACATAAAAAGGGCTGTATGCAAGGATTATTACTATTATCAGTATTAACCCTAGCTAATAATACATTGCTTGGAAATTACTGAGGTACTATTGAAACATAATAGAAATCAGTTATTAGCCAGCCCCTGAGATTGTTCAGGTAATTTTAGTAACAATGATATGCATAAATTAGTGCAAAATGTTCAGAGACCATGCTGACAATGATTTGTAGATTCCCAGGTCTGTCCTACCTGAGGAAACAGAGCTAACCATTTATTTTTTGCTTTAAAATAAGACTACATCGGTTCACCAGCTAAGCCTCATGTCGTTGAACTCTCATGCTTTCCTGTCAGTTTATTGAACAATATTAAAAAGGTGTACTTATGTTATAGTGCCCGAAAATTATTCAAAGTGGTACGGTACACAGATCACATTACGTTCAAATGTAGTGACTGTTACAAATAAACAAACACAAACACAGCAAAAGTGAGCAACTCATCCATCTTTTAGTAAGTTTGTGTGAGAAAAATATTGGCCAGAATTCAGGGAGAGCTGCCTACAACTCTTCAAAATAGCTCTATGGGATCTCTAAATTTCACTACAACAGGCAGACAACATCTTGATGTAATGTCTCATCTAAAGAGTGGTACTGGCAACAACATAGTGATCTGTTTGCAGTGCATTGGAGTGTTAACTTGAATGAGCAACTCAAGTCATGTTTGTGGGGCTCAAACCCAATACGTTTTGAACAAAGGCCAATAACTCAGCTAAACTAACTCTGAATCTATTATCCTTCTTTCTTCCGATGATTTACTAAAATTTAAAAATGCAATACTGAAGTTAAAGTAAAATAAAGAGGAACATCATTTCTTTTTTTTTTAAAGTGCCACACTCAGACCTAATTTCAAACTGAATGTGCAAGAATAGAGAATCTCACCTCATCCTGGAATTTGATGAAATGCCGATAGCAGAATATGCCAAAAATCCGAAAGGTTGGCTGCGAAGCTCATAGCAACAATTAGCTAGAGCAAAACTCTTCCCCACTCATTCTATACTCGCCCAGACTTACACAATGGAAATCTCACGGATCGCTGTAATGCGCTAATGTTTCCCATCCGGACTCATAACTTATGAACCCTGTTACGAATACTGTATTTTACCTTCACAGAATAACAATGTTGGAATAACATAATCTCTGTCACTATTCCAAGCTTGACCTTTCCCACCCTATTCCCAAATATCTGCACCATTCCTATCTCAGTGTGAAAGCTTTCAGATGGATCAACCTTCTGTTTCTTGCTGTGCTCCCTGGTCCCAAACCAGTTTTTCCTTTCACCAGAGAAGCAATAATAATTCAGCACCCCACTCCTACCCACCTCTGTGACCTCCTAATCCCCTAACAACCTTCCCGTTCCCTCTGCTCAGCAGGCTCCAGCCTGTTCCACGTCCCTCACCCCACCAGCCCCACGATCAACAGGCTAGCCTTCAGCCACTCTGCCCCCAACCTTTGGAATTCCATCCTGCAATCCCTCACCTCGCCCCCTCTCTAGCCTCCTTCATATCCCGCCTCAAGACCCTCCTCTTCAACCGTGCCATCGATCACCCCCTTTCCCCTCCTTCCCTCAACCCTCCCCGATCCCGACCCCAGATTTGGTCAGAATCACTGACTGGCCAGCACCTTGGGATGTGCTCCCGATATGAAAGGTGCTATACTTTAAATATATACTTTAAGTAAGTTTGTTGTTGATTCAGGAAATGCTGGCCTTTGTAAACATGTCACTGTGGTAGTTTGGATTATTGAAGTAAGTTAAATGTGTGGAATAGTTATAATAATAATAACAATAATAATAATCCTTGCATTTGATATAGCACCTTGTCATGTCTTCTAGATGTCTCAAAGCACTTCACAGAAAATAATGTGAAGTGAATTGTCTTTATGTTATGTGGGCCAATGTTACCATTGAAGATGGCTTCTGTAATACTATTGTGAAAGTACTCTGCACCACGAATACCATTGATGCCATAGTGGACATGTAAGAGCACCACTACTGACAACTGAGATGAGAATACTTAATACTTAATACTAATACTAGCTGTGTTCTGGTCAGTCAACCTATGCTGCCTTCATGCCAAGGAGCCAATTAGCCAATATTCTGATTTTCAATAATCTGCTAAAGGACAGAGGGATTAAAGGATATGGGGATAGGGCAGGTCAAAGGAATTAAGTTAGAAAATCAGCCACTAAATGGCAAGGCAGACTCGAGGGGCCAAATGGCCTACTCCTGCTCCCATTTCCTATTCTTCTTATGCTCTGCACACCACAGCGAAAATCTCAAAATCCAGAACTAAGCATGAGGGAGATGCGGACCAAACTGACTGTGAACATTTTTTTGTCAGGCCACCCACAGATTGTGGTGGGAAACCTCCAAAGCTTATTATACCAGCTGTACAAACATAGCCATGACATTCACAGTTGTTTCCTTCATCAGTGCCTTAACATTTCTGTCAAGGAATCTAGCCAGGTATTCCCCTTTATTGGCATACCACATCTGGAGACCAGCATCGAGGAATATGTGTCTAAAGGAAAGGAGATGCTGTTATCAGCCAAACATCAAATGTATAATCAGATGCTGCATGAATGTATTTGTTGACCAATACAAAGCAACACTAACCAGTAGTTGGATTTCTTTAAAAATATGGATTACGGAATCCCAATATCATAATAATAGTCCTTATATTTGATATAGTGCTTTTCATGTCGTCTAGACATCTCAAAGTGCTTCGTAGAATATGCTGTAAAGCGAATTGATTATATATATATGTACTATGTATATTTGTAAGTGAAATGCGACAGCCAATTGCGCACAGCAGTGTCCCACAAACAATCATAGGTTGAAATGACAATTTTTTTTGGAAGGATTATTATCTGGAAGGAAACTTGTTCAAGATTTCTCCCAGCCGGGAATCAAACCCAGGTCTCTCACTTGTGGGGTGAGTGCTCTAACCGCTGAGCTACAGCACTCCACAATCTTAACAGATAAATGCATAGCTCAGTGTAGCATGAAGCTAGAGAGGCCAGAGGTTGCATGTTTTATCCTGTCCAGTCAGTTACTTCATCTTAGCCAGTCAGCAAAGTATGTGTGTGGTGGGGGGGTTGCAATTAACCTCAATGTTCTTATGTTAGGGAGAGGGAAAACAGTCAGAAACCTAACTCCTGTTCACTGTCCAAAGACCAATAATGGAAGATGACTGAGTGCAGATGTAGGATAATTGTGATTTTGCCTCCTCCATTGCCAAGCAACCTTCCAGCATTAACTGCCAAGGGTTACACATGGATAATGAACACTTAAATGTGGTACTTGTGGGTGACCGGCAATGGTGAAACTGTTCTGAGTAGCTGTTAAAAGAAGGTAAAATGATAAGAGTGGGGATAATTGGAGGAAAAACTTTCTTAAAATAAAAAGTAGATTAAAAATAAAACACCAACAAATCATGGATTCCTATCTACCCAATGGTGCTATCTTCCCAACATACCTTAAAGAAATAATGATATCAGTTATCCAGTAGCTTGACAGAAACTGAATTCACTGCTAGTGAACAATTATTCTATTCAAATTCTCATTTTATCTTTGCTTAGCCAAATAAGTGAATGTGATCAGTTCTTTGCCAAGTTTCAAAGTATGAAAGCACAAGACCTTTCCTGCCCATAGACCTCTTCCAGTATATTAACTCTATTGGCTGTCAGGTTGGCTGTCATCGAAGACATTTTTGTGGATTACATTTTTTTACAGTTCTAGCTAAAGGGCTGTATGAGGTAAGAAGTCCGAAGGTATGAAATGTGCAAGACAGTGAAAAGGAAAACCCAAATAAAAGTGTGAGAGCTACCAAGCTATATTTTTCTATGATCGCCTTTACTTTTGCTGAGCACAACTCAATCTACTGGTGATTTATTGATAAGGAACGAGAACTGTAACAACTCAGTATATTTATCTAGATATATACTAATGGTATGTATGCATATCTTCGCATATGTCAAGCTCTCAGCCAGGATTGGTGACTTATCATGGGGAGAGTGTCTTGGTGATAAGTCGACATGTGTCAGACACCTAGTAACACAACTGACCAAAGATCTACAGTATTTGACTCAAACTTGATCAATGCATGAAAGGCTTGCTTGTAGAGTGGGATAATACTGCAGCACTAATTATTTATAATTAATTAATTGATTCCAACATTATTTTCTTCTAAAAGAGTTAGAACATAGGCTTTGTCCCCAAACTATCAATAAAACCAGTCTTCCGTTAGGTGGTTTAATGCATTTTTCCTGTTTTACAAAGACAAAACATTGGAATAAGAACTCAACCACTCAACTGGAACAACACACATTTTCCCTTTAGTTTATAATCATTTTTGCAAATGTTATTCACAAAGCTTGACTTAGCATTAAATATGTTGCTCAGCAACACAATAGTAGTGACATACGAATGCATTGAAATCCAAGCAGATTCTCATTTCAATATTCCAGCGGTGACACAGCCCTTACTAAAATTAAAATTTTGCACTGACGCACAACCAACAATCGAATACTGTAGTGAAATTTTGCTCATGCCTTGTACCTTTGTTACTGTGCATTTTACCTAGACTTAGAGACTCCTAAATGTTCTGGTATAATTTGACATGGTATTGCATGAATAACACAGACTCCTGATCCTTGTCCACAAAACTGTAAAAGGTGGCAGTCTTCAGGAGAAAAAAAAGTACTTGAATTCAATTGAAGTATAACCACAAAACTGGGAAAAGCTAAATTGACACGAAATAGCTGGAACTATATAAGATTGGTTATGCAGGGCTGCATATACAGCACACACTACTTGACAACTCTCTTAAAATGTAACCTAGCTGGGAGGAGAAGCATTGGAATATTTTGATTAAATTCAGAGGGCAAATTTTAATTTCACACATTTGAAATGCTCTGAATTCCCATGGATTTGCACACTAAAAAAACACATTCATATATGGAATTTTTATGCTATGAATAAGCTCTTTGAAAAACAGTATCTGGGCATTTGACCTAGTCAAAACATGTTTATTACAGTTTAGTGTCACAGTGTGAGAACAGGGTCACACCCATTAACTTGCAAAGAAAGCACAAAGCAGATGTGTTATGTGTCTGTATTTGTAATTACTGTAACAGATCTGCCTAATTGATCCCCATCTGTATTTTAATTATGGTCAGAGACTGAGCATTCATATTTAATGTGAAATGCAATAATTTTAAACTATGGGACTAATATACATTATTTTCCCCAAAGTGACACACTCAGTTCATTGGAGAAGCCTCAAATGAAAGCAGTTGTCTTGCAGTTTGACGTTTTTGCCTTCAAGTCAGAAATAAGATGTGAAGCTTGCATATCATCAAAAATACAAAGTCAGATGCAACTTTGCATATCCATTCATAAATAGTGTATTTACATCCTTAAGGTATACAGTTACCTGGATTAGAATGAACTGTGCTTTGAAAGTGCAGTAACTGTGCTTACTAAATAGCAATAACCATTTTTCTGTGCATATCATCCCAGCTAAGACAGCAAAAAAATCGAACCTTATTTTGTTAAACTCCTAATTTTGAAGGTGCCCAACAAAAGAACTCAATGATCATCTTGAGATAGAATTACTTCAATTTTATATCATTAACGATTGTTTTATCAATTTACCAATGGCTGAATTAAACCAATCATGAAAAGCTCGGGCAATATTAATTCTGAGAACTTTTTTGGCAGGCTATGCTTAAATTATATACAGAAATTTTAGCTTGCTGAATGCAGCTAGCTATTAGAAGCAAATGCCAAAGTATCCACCTAGTAACTCGTTCTGGCTTGACCCTTTGTAACATAAGCCAAAAAGTAATCATAAATTCCAAAGTGCAGTATAAAAAACATCATGTGTTCTTCAGCAGCTGAAACGGCATGATGTAGTGTATTTAAATTCAAGAATGTGTCAGTAGGACTATTCAAGTAATATTCAAAAATCACAACAGACCAAGAGAAAGAGAGAGAGAGTTTCAACCATTTTAGGAGCAAAGAAGAAGTGAACTGATGTTTCCAATTAGAAATCATCCAAATGAATGAAGAGTGTTAACAAGACATGTGCTATTCTATTCTGTTTTAATTGTACTGAGAATGAAGTCCTGTTGATATACTTTATTTATCACATGTGGTGCAAGTTGCATGTTCACTACCTAGGGAAGCAATGTCGAACTCCAGTGAATTTAAAAATCATATGAAGATACAGCTGTTTTTCATTCAACAAACTGTGCTATGTGAACAATTCCAATAGTATGTTTTTTATGCCTTAATTGAATATTGTACCACTGACATTGTGCTATGAAGGTCCTTTTACTCAAGTCGATAAGTCGTTCATGCCCTTGGTCCTTGTGACTTATGGGTCTCATGGACCAGCAACCAGAATGCACTGCCACCTGTCACACTGTGTGTGTGTTGATGATTGCCTTGTTTGTGAAAGTTGACCTCAATCAGCAGTTTACTACAGAATCCAAAGCAACTCAAGAGTATGAAGAGTTGTGATACATTGGAGGTTGTGAGGTAATGTGGGAGCCTGCTATGCAACAAGATCACCTAAAAGGGGAGATGGAGTGTAGCTGAGTAGGATGGGCCAAGAGGGTGGTGGAATCTGAAGATTATAAAAATTACTCAATGACTCTATCCCCTCCCCACCAGCTATCTTGTCTTGGGAATGGAACAAACAAGACATCTAAGCCTGGGTACAGGCTAAGGTGGTCAAAGCTTGTACTAGACTCAGTGGAGTATGTGCTGTAATCCCATGCTATCTCTCCAAAGGGGTGTTATGACTGGCGATGGAGAGGTTTGGTAAACTGCGAGTTAAAGCAGAGCGGAGAGAGAATGCGGAATCTGACATCGATCCCAGGCACCTCAGGATTGGCTACAAATGTCTGTTTCTGCCACGAGCACTACATGGCTGTTCATATCTTTGCCTTGTATTCTTTACCATCTGTTTGTAAACCATGTCTATCTCTGTGGATTCAGAATATGTCTATCTAACGTAAAACACGCTTTTTAAATGTAATTTGTTATGGTCATTGGTCAGGCTACATTTTATTTGACACACTCAATATGAAAGAAAAATAGTCTACTGCCTTTCCACCAGTTATCTGATTGATATAGTAACTATTCTGGTCAAATTGTGGGTATTTAGATTTTTTGTTTTGTTATGAATTCTAAAATAATGGATATTCAGCCTGCTGTCCACAAAGGGGTTCCAAATCGCAAGGTTACATTTGTAACTTACTCACGCTTTGCTAGTTCACCTTTGTGGTGTCATTAGTGCCCTTTAATCGTGTAACTGACTGCTACCCATCAAATCCTCTTACTTGTACTATGATGCTGGTTACCAAACCAAAAGTGGAACCTTTGACGTGACCCAGCATGACCTTCTGAGTACTTCAAGGAAAGTATAACAAAGATAAGAAAAATTAGTTCTGTTGTTGTCAATAGTGACAAGAACATTTGTTCATCAAAAGTGCCTTCTTATTATTGAAATACATGGTTTTCGCGCTACTAGAGCCGAAGAAAATCATATCATACTCTGCAAAAGACATACCTATTATTTTTCAGTGATATATTGCTTTCCAGCTGTAGCCAAAACAATCTAATAACCACTATTAGATAAAGGCTTCTGAATATAAATGTATTGAATTGTAGTGGGAGAAAATGAACATATTGCAGCACTTATGTCAAAATGGGTTAAGCTTTCGTGTCTCTCTTTCTTTAATAAATGCAGATCAAAAGAGTTCTGTTATGTAAAAATAATAATAAAAATTCGAGCTATATGAAATAACACTACCACTTTGTAACATTCTGAAAGAACGAGTCACAAATGTGCTGTACTGAATACAAATAGCATTAAAAGTGCACAAGCATCCCACGAATGCTTCTAACCGTACATTTATATTCATAGCAGGTTCAAAAAACCCTAGAACAATGCTAGCTATCTATTCACCATAAAGCATTCAGCCAGTTACAGTGTCACTTATGACAGCTTTGATAGACGTATACTATATAAGAAAAAATATCTTATAGTACACAGTTCGTTTAATAAATTGATTAAACTTCCCCTCAGCCAATTGTTTTGGTCTTAACAACATCCTTAAACATCACCTGAAGAAAGAGATTGGGCTTGTTCGTAAAGACTACAGCAAAGAGACAGTTTAATCGAGGGCCTAACATTTGAGTACTGTCAGAATGTTGCCCTAAATGATAAATGATTGTATAATGCAACAGTCTACCGCTAGTGTTGAATTATATTAGCCATCAGTGTTCAAAATCCATTTTAAACTTAATTGTGCTATGATAGCTGTATCCCCCAGTCAGCAGAACAGCAGGTTTATAAAAATCATCTTCTATGATTGTTAAATGCTTTCCTAATGAAGCTGATGATCACAACATTCTGCAGTAAATGCTTCTGTCAGGCTGTCATACTTGCATGATAGTGGCCCCTATAGTGAATAAGTGCTTGTGCGATTTGAGTTTATATCAAAGGCAGGAAACTCAAAAGATCTGCCTGCATGTGTAAGATAATCTCATGAAAAGGAAAGTGTCATATATTAAAATAGGATTATCAACCAGGACATAATCACAGAGCTCTGCAATTCTATGGTAGCACATACATAGGTTCAACCAATCATACAAGGAAATAATTGAGGGCTATAAAACTTAATTCAGAAAAATCAATAAAATATAAAAGCAATCAGATAAGACCTCTTAACAAATCGATCAACTCTTGTAGAAAATCATAATGTGTTTTCCTAAGAGAAAAGCAGCTAAATGAAGCAGAGAAACCTACATAAAATCCCACAAGTAGCTTTCTCAAGGTTCCATGTTCTGGGGAAGGAAGAAGAATGAAAAATGTAATTACTCCCTACATTTTCAAAGTCATGTTCACTGCGTGCAAACAACAGCAGTACACATTTTTCATTAATCTGAAAATAGGTGAGTCTAAGCATAGCCTATTACTGCTATTTTTAATAATAGTGTAATATTATTTCTATTTTTTAACCTTGTTTATCTGTAACTTTTTTTTAGCCAGTTATGTAACTGGTGGCAATTTGCAGACTGATGCTACATTACAGTATTTATTCTTGCTTCTGAAATGAACCCTTTACTGACCAAACTGAAATAACACTTTGGTATATAGCCAAAGAAAAAACAATATCATTATGTGCATAAATG
This sequence comes from Hydrolagus colliei, assembly GCA_035084275.1. Taxonomy (NCBI): domain Eukaryota; kingdom Metazoa; phylum Chordata; class Chondrichthyes; order Chimaeriformes; family Chimaeridae; genus Hydrolagus; species Hydrolagus colliei. Next base: position 4,405,781 of record CM068748.1, read on the forward strand.
GTGAAAGAGCAATAAACATGATAAGTAAGAAGGCATTCAAAATAACGGATCAATTAAGCAACTGGTAACTGTCTATTGATTACAATTACTGGATGACACAATGTTTCAATACAACCATTGCCATTTGCTGGTTAACTGCTTTTTTATGCTTTTTTTAAAAAAAACTTTTTAAAAAAAACAGAATCTGGCTGAATTAATGGTTGTGGTATTTCTGTTTTCCTAAAGATGCTTTTTATTGAATTTTTAAAAATAAGATGAAACTGGATATACTTTTAACATTCCTTTCGGTATAATGTACATAAGCAGTTTGTGAAACAGTAAATACAAATGAACTATCCATGCTACAGCTAAGTTTCTTTCTTCAACACATGAATGGAAATGTAATTTATTATTTTGTGTTTCCGTTTTATTACCTGATCAAAATAAATAGAAAGGAATATATCTTTTCTACATTTAACTCCACAAAATGTCAGTAAATTCACCACCATTTGCGTGTGCTTTCTTAAACCTGCTTGTCATGCATATTTTGGCATTTTAAACTTGTATAAAATAACATTTACCCTGCATCACTGAGTAGACAAACAAAATGATACTGAAGAAACCATAGTCTGCTATTAGACTGAGCCTTTATAGCCGAAGGCCATAATCTGACACAGATTGAGCCCAGTACAGTAGTCAATTAATGGCTCACTGCTCATACAATAATGACCTACTAACCTGATTGTGTGTTGCTCTCACATTTTGCTGTCTCTTGGGACACCACTGTCACTGTGTTATCTATTGCCTTCTTCCCCATCAAAGAAATAAGCTGGGCTGAAATGTATAAGCATCAAGCTAGTTCATTGCACACCAGCCTCAGTCACTGTAGGGACAATAGATTTATAAGTTTATCCTACATTAAACCAAACATGCCTGACTGCACTGTAAATTACTAAATAATAAACCTGGCTGTGTAAAATCTTGACTTGGAAGAATATAAAAATCCATCAAACCGTACAGGACCATAACCATAAATGTGCAATGTATCTAGTGACACAGGTATTCCAGCATCTCTAACATCACTGGCTCATGGTGTATTTTGAGAATAATGTGTTTAATAGGTTTAAATAGTTTTACTCTTAAATGTGGTGCATAATTTTTTTTTGCTGTGACGTTGTTTGAAACAAAAATCTCTAATTGAATTTACTGGATTTGAAAGCCAATGAGAAGAATATTGGTCTTTTGTTTTAATGTAGTTAACAAGCAACAGTTATTTAATCAGTTATGTGTTAACTATATCCGTGTTCATTTAAGAATGTTTATTAACTGAATCATTGTGACACTGCTTCACAGTGACGCTTTAAAAAGGAAATGGGTAAATGAATTGTAGTTACCAGACATCACCTATGCAACTTCTCAGTCAAGGATAATAGTCATCATGCTCAATTTAGCTCATCATTTAGTATGTATTTAGCAGATACAGAATGGGCAACATTTTCTCATTGGAACACCACAATAAATTCAGTTAATGCCAACAGAATTAGACTGTCAGCGACAGAGACATGCTGTAGACTTTACAGTGATGATATTTCTCCCCCTCCATCCGCCCCCTTGCTCCCACCCAGCTAAATATGCTATAGTTGTGCTGGGAGATGGGAAAATGGAGGGGTTGGGTTCCACAACTTGACCACAAGAACCATAAAAGTACGTTTGTAGAGCACCTTTCACGTCGAGAGGACACCCCAAGGTGCTGACGTCTCAAGACCACCGACTGATTTTTCTCTGGTTCAGCAAACTCCAAGATGAGACGTGTTGCAAATAGCCATTAACATTACATCACAAAAGACCCAAAGTAAAATAAATGTTCAAAGAACTGAGCAAAAGTCCTGTCTCCAAGATGTCAGAATTCTGGCAAAACAGATTCATTTATTATTTGTGGTTGAAAATATCCAACACTTGTCCTCTACACCCAATGTGCTTTATTCAAATTCCATTGAAAAAAATTGCTGAATGTATACCAGTGAAAATGTATTTTATCTCTGCATGGTTAATTCATATCAGCATATATTTATAAAAGGTATGTTATTCAGATGCTAAACTACTGTCTCTGAGTTCCCTAGTTCCTACATCGGATTTATTGTTGGAGCAATATGTTAGTGGTACATATCTCCAAATTCAAAGCAAAACATAACTATATTGAGCCAGAATTTCATCCTCTGTGGTTCTACAGATTAAAAAAACCAGAAGGTTACAATCCAATTGCACAGTAGTTCAGACGCTAGCTAAAGTCCAGTTTGGAAATGGAACTAAGATTCCATAATGCCTGAGATTGATCCAGATTGGTGCTGATGAAAAATATAGACCGAATAGATGGGCTGTAGAGGATGAGATGCTATCACAGTTTTGACCAGACTTCAGAAACTAGGAGCATGGCCATGTTTTGGAAAAAAAAATGCCCTGTGCAAGGCTGTAATTAATATCTTCAAGTCTCTTAGTCTTTAGCTGAGGTTTCCCATCTCAGGAAAAAAAAAGACATTTTGTCCATCTGATCTTTCACTGCGATGGGCGAAGCATACACTTGGAAAATGGGAGAGCGAGAAAAGTTAATAATGTCTGTTAAGTCACACAACTCATATCTCTTCTGTTATGCTCCTCTTCTACTATGTTACAAATATACTAAACACAGTAATGAAACATATTGTGAGACAATTAGATGATACACTTAAATTGTGAGGAGAAAAAAACAGCACGACAGAAAGACAAAAAACTAATATTTTAAACAATTATTAAACCAACGGTCAATTATGGTTCATGAATTGTAGCAAAATATAATTATTATTATCCAAAAATGCAAAATATGGTTGATTACAGCTGTAGCAAATTATTATCAAAACATACCAGCTTGCATATAAATGCTACACACAGGTTCTTTGCATACTGTGAGTAGCTACTAATTGTTGCATTGCTTGTCATTGTAATAAAAAATGCAAGAGTATGCAGACTGCTTAATTATGGGTTGGTGTCAGTTCACCATATGAATAATATCACAACATCTCACCGTACTCATTTAGCATGCCTGGAATTCCTTTTCAGATGAAAAGAGCTTTGCCCTAATACTAATACATCACTTATTTAACATTATAAATACTGTTTGTATGAAGGTCATGATCCACACCATACATAGGAACACATGAATGGGATTATGCACTGAGCAATTATTAATCAGCATTTCATATATTTCAGCTTCAAACAGCATTGTTTTCATTATTTCCATGATATATTTAAATGTACTGAATTCCTAAATTACTCAATAAATTGCACCATTGTCTCAATCACATATTATTATGTAGTGCTCAATCACGCATCATGCATTGTACAAGAGTGAGGAATATAAATATGCCATATGATATTTTGATTAATTCTTTGAAAATGATATATCTGCAATACTTTGTGTTGCACAAATGTAACTGTAGACTTTATAAATAGAACACACAGCCATGCATCATTTAAGGCCATTGCTAAATTAGGTACAAATCTGATGCTTCCATATGTATTGTGCTTAAATTAATTTCATTTCAAACTATAATACATATTCATGTGCCATCATTTCTCCATTAATAAGTATGTGAATCTCTATAAAATCATTAGGTGTCATTTTTATCATGGTATGGTAAAGGAGACAAATATCTCGAGGACTGTCAGCTCTGTTGCGTTAGCCTTCTTCACCTGATATGCAGCAAAAAAATCACATTTAGTGAATAAATAAATTACCCAGGCTATGCATCATTCAAATCCTTTAGGATTATTGGCTAATTAGGTGTACAGCAATGTAAATTTGCCTTGTGTCAGGTTTGGAGGATCAGGACAATAACATAATTAACCAGTGAACAAAGAAATAAGCCTGAGATGGTTATCTGTAGATAATGCACAAAAAAAAATTTGATGTCCTAATCATGATCAAAAATTCAGATATCTAAAACATTTGCTAGTATCAATTAATAGATCAATCCTAATTTGGTAGTGGACCGAAGAAGATTTGCAAATTAAAATGATCAAAAAAAAAAATTTGAACGATTGAATATGAGACAAATCAAATCTGTATCCAATGTAAATTATTCAGTTGTGCATGAACATGATCCAACAGTGTGCGATGCACCAGATCACAGATTAAGATCCGCGTGGACCATGGATATTACTTGCACTTTTGATTGAGTGCAGCACCAAAATCTGATGGCAAAGTTTCAAGAATGTGGAGCTGAAAGCCTTCTGGCAAACTGGCTCCTGAGCGCTGTCCTGGTTATGCACATGCCTTCAGTGAGGAAGGTCAATCCTAGAGTACCTCCAGGCTCAAACCGACATTGTTCCTGGTCTTTGTAAATGGCAAGGAACATTAGTGTGGTTTTGAAATTGATATGTTTACATACGATTCAACTATTTATCAAACCAAGTCCTGCAGCTACAGAATAACTGTGGTTGTTTTCAACCACAACAACCTAAAAGCTATCAAGGACAGAGCTATGTAGTAGGTTTCTGTACTCAAAAGACCAAATTGTTCAGCATCAGGATCGAAACTCAAGTTGTCTATTGACAATGTATTCACTGGAGATCCGGTTGATTACTTGCCTATTCCTCTTCTTTGGTTGAAACCTGACAGGGGCAGACCATGTGAAATTGCTTACATATACGGGCCTTCAAAACAAAAACATTTCAATTCTCAATCCTCATCTGGTCAAGATACTGATTATAGATGTTCAGCTATAGGTTATGATTGAACTATTAAAGGGTAAATATAAATTAGGCATGTATCATGTAGAATATTCAGTACTAGAGGCAATATAATCATATCTATAACCCAATCCATCAGTACAGGATATGATCAACTGAAATGCAGACATATGACAGGACATCACATTCTGAATGCCATGAGATTGAAGTAAAGATACTGTGGCATATGTAACAAATAGGTGTTTCAGACTCTGTCATGCTACGCAATTTTAAAAAATTACTTACCTTGGGGAACTGGGTGACACAGAGAGTTAGAATGCATGGATTTGAGTTTGAATTTACCCAGGCAAATGGAGTCTCTCCTCTATGACAGTTGCTAAGGGTCATGAATGAAAAGAGTTTGGGGGACTCTCAATTCAGTCCCCAATGGACACAAATCTACAGCAAACTCAAAATGCCTATAGAATGACACTAACTGGAAAATCTAACTTTCAGCGAGTGCAAGCGAAACTGGTCTAGGAAATGGAAAGAACTTACACTGGTGTAGTGGGAGGAGTTGTTCTGAAGTTTTATTTCAGCTATATTGCTTGGGTAGTAAGGACATTGATGTATAGAACGCATGCTGTATCTGAACAAGAAATGCTGATTTGGGAATTAAAAATGAGAATAATTTCCATTCCTCAGTAATATCAATGGTCACTAAAATAACCATAAAAATGGTTTTGAAATTATTTCTTAATAGGTATCAACAATTGTTACTTTCAGTCAATTAAAAGTCATAATTATATGTTGTAGTTTAACATAAAATCTTACACTGATATCAGATACACTGATATATCTTACACTTACATTGATATTAGATAATAATAATAATAATCCTTGCATTTGATATAGCGCTTTTCACATCTTCTAGATGTCTCAAAGCGCTTCACAGAATATACTGTAAGGTGAATTGACACACATCAGTGTTCCACAAACAATCATAAATTGAAATAACCAATGTATTATTGTTTTTTTCTTGAGGAATTATTATCAGGCGTGTGGAGTAAGAAAACTTACACAAGGATTTGCCTTGCCTGGAATCGAACCCAGGTCTCTCACATGTAAGGCAAGTGCTCTAACCACTGAGCTACAAGATTAAAGGGAACTAATAAGCAAACGCTTCCTCTCAGCAATTGCTATTCCACTTTGACATGGGAAAAATAACTGAGAAGGCTGTGATAAGAAATTTTATTTGTGTGTTAATAACTAAAACAATTAATACAATTGTTGTTTTCCAGCATAACAAACAGAACAAGAAAGTAACATTTATTTAATCTAGTGCTTTTAAAATTTATTGAACTGCCCTTAGCAGCTTCATACCCTCACAGTAGTGACTCATTAATGTATTTAGGACTGGGACTTGTTTTTTTTACCGAATTGACTACAAAGTACTGTATATGTGTAATTCAAGCATTTCCAATTTCAAATGTTTTTATACCTCACTGAAAGACAGGGCCCTGAGCTCACCTCTAATTAACCTTTACAAATCGATTGATGTAATCAGACTCTCACAATATTAGAGTATTACTCAGCTTTGGTTAATATTCCTTTATTCATTGGACATTTGACCAATAACTGTTAAGAACAAATTAAGATCTTAATATCAAAGTTTACAGCCCTGAAATGCAACAGTGTTTTATGATGTCTCAGAAGTTCTGTGTAAAGATTAATAAACACCTAATACTGTATGTGAAAAGCAAAAACAAATAATTTGCTAATACTAAAAGCATCCATCTGTATGCAGACGTCTGTACAACTTAAGATTCTCATTCAAGTCACGTTTCAAGAAACATACTTTCATTTACCTGTTTATGATAACAGCAATTTCCACTGGCTTAGAATCCATCATCATTCATCAATCTATGCCTTAGTTTTGTCTAGGTACCTTATGCCATCAATTTGATATACATTATATTTAATATTACATCACAAGCATAGAAAGGTGTACATTACTGATAAATAATATGTCATGGTTAATTAGCATATGAGGTAAAGCTATGTATCTATGTGATAATTTTCATTGATTATGTACAAACTTGTGCTTATTAACTTTATGTAGTGTTACAGAACATGGAGCATGAAGTTAGAAAGATTTTTAGGCTCATGTTATATTAGGGATAAAGGTCTGTTTAAAAAAATGCAAAGTTTTCTCATTAAATCAACTCAAATGTTATTTTCAAACAAATTTGTTCCAGACCGATTATTAGATTTTTGAAACCAGCTATTTTTCATCCGATTGACATGAATGGAACAAGGAAAGAGAATATTAAATAAAAGCAGCCATTTTTTTTTCTGGAATGAGCTTTGCTTGAACTCTCTTTTGTTTACGGAGCTTCATGTTTAACTTCTGACAATAACTTACTTTACAGATCAGTATTTTCGTTAATCAGGACTTCAGGGTTGAGTGTTTGAGTCTTCAGCATCTGCCTCCTGCCATGAAAGGCTCTCGATAAATGTAATTTTGTTGTTGTTGTTTGAATTCACAGTTCTTCAAAGCCAATACTTGACTGTTAAACTGTGCTATGGAAAGCAACTGGTAGAGCTTTGTAGTAAATAAAATTACAAAACAAAGTGAGGTGAAAATGTTGCCAATATTACGAAGCAAAAGCTCCTTAAGATCACTAGCCATTCTTCTGATTTGTTTTCACAGAACAAATGGACATGTGAACTCAATGCTTGCCATTCTGTTCCCTACCTGACTCCCCCAAACTGGACAGTTACTAAATAACTATGGAATTTCTTCACATCATTTCCTTGGGACTCACCGAACACAGCACACCACAAGGCCATCTAGGCCTCCTGTTAGATTGAGAGGAATTGGATGGACCGATCTTCACAAGGGCACTTCATATCCTCTCTACCAGACTTCTAACATTTTGATAAATATGCCACACTCATGGCAATTTGTTTTGCCAAAAAGTTAAGATCTTACAGATGATTGTAATTACATTCTATCTAGTAATATCCATATTGAATATAGAGAGCCTAACTCTTCTAATAAAATGAATTAAAAACACACTGAAATCTTACATTTCTACATAGTTATTTATGTCTATAGCCGAAAATATAATTACCAATAATTTTTACATTGATAGAGGGTGGAAAGTAGCACTCTGCTTAGTTTGAAAGCTTGTTTTGATAGTTTCAATGCAAAGTCACAATTATGGATGTTGGTTCAGCCAGCAAACCAATATCATCAACTGAGTCAATCAATGATGGTGTTGGGGTAAAGTTGGAATTCAATAATCTTAAGCAAGTCTACCATTTTCTTAGATTTCAAACAGTGGTGCCATCATTTACAATCCGTACATTTATCATCATGTCTTTTGCGTGGTCAATGTATTAAGTGAGTCGGAAAATCTTGCTGGTGGTGAATTATAATATTATAATATTAAAACAATCTTAATGACTTTTGATTGTGATGTGTGCAAAACTTCAACAAAGCATTGTGCCGTATGCTACGTTTCTAAAATTGTTCTGAAAGGACGCTGGGACATGTGCAACACTGCTGTACACAAATAAATTCAATTTTTCAAGTGGCAAAATCTCACTGCCTTCTGCATGAATACATCAATCATAGTGGAACCCAGAGGACCCACAGGATAAAAGAACAACACATGTTGCAGAATATTCCAGAAACTGTGAAACCTGCACTCAGGAGGTTGAATGTGCAAGACATACATTTTTCCAATCTATATATGAAATGGGAATAGTGAGCAGGAGGAAGAAAAGGATTGAGCCAGTAAATGATAACATGGAAGCTGGTTTTGTTTAGCCAAATAATCAGTAAAAGGTAGAGACAGAATATTTTGTCCTTTCCAACCTCCATACATTTATGTACTATGTCCACGACAGTGTAGGTGCCTTCATATAAAAAAAAATGTTGAATATTTGTTTGCACACCGTTATTGACCATATATAAGGCACAATACCTAATGTAAGGATCATTCTTATAAATATATTGAGCCGAGAGCCAAATTACTCTGCCAATTGGCGTAATAGAATGTGACATGATATGCCATTGTATACGCCAGTGTATCCTTGATGGCACAGATATTTCGCATTGCCAGAGATCAGTTGAAACCTAGTGAAGCTGAAAATGTGTGTAATCAGCTCAATAATAACTGTACAGTTACCACTGCAGCCTTATCTAAAGGGTCTTTATGCCTAACAGTCCAAAACTAGCATTCCTCGACATGGTAATAACTTTATGATGGCACTCATGGATGAGTACTTCCGAAGGCTATTATAAGAATATTTGAAAAATATTTTCTTAATTTAGTTTTTGCATCATGTGTGTTTGGATGGGAGGTGGGGGGGGGGGGGGGGGCGTAAAACAAATAATCCCAACAGGTTACACTTGAGACAGTATCCATTCAGCTGGTTCCATAAAAAAATACATTGAAGGATAGTTACCATGGAAATGTAATGCTCTCTGTAAGTACACATTCCAGGAATCTCTCCACTGGATGAGTATTTTTATGGGCTTGCAACTGGACCATGTTTACCATTGAACATTAGAATTAATTTGGCTGAATTGAATTCAATCTTCACGGACCTGCCCTCGCCTGGTTCAATTCTTACCTTTCTCACCATCTAGATTTTGTTGCCAACAATGGTTTCTCCTCCAGCCCCCGCACTGTCACATGCAGTGTTCCCCCAGGGCTCTGTCCTTGGCCCCCTACTTTTCAATATCTACATGCTTGACGATATCATCCACAGATGTGGGGTCAACTTCCACATGTATGTGGATGATGCCCATCTCTATCTTTCTGCCCAAACCGTTAAATACTGCAGTTGCTGGAAATCTGAATCGAAAACAGAAATCGCTAGGAACACTCAGCAGGTCAGGCAGCATCTATGGAGAAAGGAAAAGTGAGTCAACATTTTGGGGCCATGACCCTTCGTCAGAACTGACAACAGGTGTATCTTTCATCTATCCTTCTACCTCTACCCTCAATTCCAGGACCATTGATGTCCTGAGAGACAGCCTGTTGGACATCAAGTCCTGGATGAGAACTAACTTTCTATAGTTGAATGTCAATAAGACTGAGGTTCTCCTGATAGACTTGTGCCAGCGCCTTCACACATCAGGCACTGACAGCATCAACCTCCATAGTTGCACACTCAATCTCACCAAGCCAGTCAGGAACCCAGGTGTCTTGTTCGATCCTCAACTGGCTTTCCTCCCTTATATCCAACCCATGACCCGGTGTGCTTTCCCTCACCTCTGCAATATCATCCGACTCCTCACCCCACAGGCCATTGAAATCCTCATTCATGCCTTTATCATATCCAGGCTCAACTACACCCAACATCTTGCTTGTCGGCCTTCCCAATTCCTCCCTCTATAGGCTGCAGATAATTCAGAACTCTCTGGCCAGTGTCCTCTACCGCTTCAAGCTCCATGATCCCACCTCCCCCTCACCCGACTCCATTGGCTCCCCATCACCCAGAGGATTCAATTCAAGATCCTGATCCTCACCTTCAAAGCCCTTCATAGCATCGCCCCACCCTACCTCTGCGACCTCCTAACCCCTGACCAGCAGGCTCTGGCCTGCTCCATGTCTCCCGACTCACCCGCCACACCATCGGAAGGCAAACCTTCAGCCACTCTGCCCCTAACCTCTGGAATTCCATCCCACAGTCCCTCTGCCTCGCCTGCTCCCTAGCCTCCTTGACGTCCCATCTCAAGACCCTTCTCTTCGACAGTCTCATAGGTTACTCCAAAGCTCAGGTCTGAAACAGACTGTCCAGCACCTTTGGACATCCTCCCGACGGGAAAGGCGCTATACAAGAGTAATTTTGTTGTTACTTCCTGTTTAAAATTTTTGGTTTATGAAATTATGAGTGAAATTCACGAACCAAGCATTATAGCTAAAGCTAATTTAATCTAGTGTAGAAATATAACAAATTTGAACTAACCATATATTCAAAAGCCAGGGTTGGTTTGTTAGTTAGTTAGCAAGTTATCTAGCCAGTTAGTTAGCTAGTTAGGCTAGTTCAGGGAATTGATAACTTGACCAATGTCACAAACATGTGGAAAATAGGTTATTGCTAGTGAATATTACAACCGGAAATTGAAAAACAAAAGCTATCAATTTGTCAAAAGTAGTGCCATGGAGATTATGCTTAGAGTCCACTTTATTGTGAGCTCCTGAGCTCGGCTGGGATAGCAGGGAGAGAAGCATAGGACAAGCTAAGCACCTTCCATCACTCGGAAGGAAATCTGAGAGTATGTCTGTCACTTACAGGTTGAAAGTTAGGGTTATATTTTAAATCCACATCTGACTTGTTTTTTCACTAAGACCCTGGACACTCCAGGAGGCCCCGTTTAAACCTATTGCAAAGCAGCTGACCTTCTTTGTCTTTTTTTCTGGGCAACATCTGCCACATGCATCAGGACGTCAGACATTTCTGCCAGTTGAAGGAACTCTGCTCTGGCATTATTAGGAGCAGCTGTATGATGTAATTAATACCAGAACTCGGCACCGAATGACTACAGGAAAATATCTTGCCTGGTGCTTGTAATAACAATATGGTTCTTATTATATGACTTAACTAATGGTAGGTGGTTATAGGATTATCTGGGGTAAGAAGATAAATCTGGTGGATAGCAACACATGGCGTGAATTCAATGTGTGCCAAAATCTGGATTAAAATATTGCACCAGTACAAGTTCTTTGACATTGTGTCATGTGGGTATTAGAAGTCACAAGATAACCACATGAAGCAATGCACTGCATGTCATGAATTCAGCACTTCTAAATAGCACGCACCTCCTAACTGTTCCTGCTAAGTAGAGACGTTTAGCTTGACTTGATTGAACTCACCTCGTATTTTGTTAGTTCCAATTTCTGGCCTGAATTTGCACTCATCCCAATTTTATATATGTCACGCACAGAGTACATTATCTGTAATTAACTTGTTGGAGCTATCACTGCCTATTGGTCTTGTGAAAATAAATATCACTTTCATTCATTGACAATAGCATGAACTGTAAATTTTAATTCTTTTACTAACCCTATAAATGAATTTAATCATCCATGTAGGCTTGCCAAGAAATCCGAGAAATTTTGTTAAATCTGGTCATGCGGAAAATCAACAACTTATTTCAGCCAATCATCCTGAGTATATATTTGAACTTGGATATGCAGATGCAGCGTACAAATCCCCAAGATTCAGAAATACACTCACAGGATCAACAGCCCCATAGACAGCAAAATTACTCAGAAAGCCATGAAATTCATCAAACATGAATTATAAAGTGCTTTTCAACCTCCTGGATCCTGGAGAAAGAAAAAATCCAATATGCCCATTAGTATAGTTAAAATAAACGCTGGCGCAAGCATGTTTTTCTAAAAAAAACTATTTATAGTTTGGCATTGAATCAAATGAATTTGAATTTGGCTGCACAAATTGTATAATTGTTCATGTTGTTCATAGTGTATCATCATCTTGTAAAATAAAAAACACTGAACTTTGTTGCTACCTGGACAAATAATTTGCTAACACGTATAAATGTTTTTACTAAACCCCATGCACAGTCATTTTTTTTCTGCAACTCCTCAACTTTTACTGTCACTGATCGGTTACTTATTCCACAGGCCTCTGTTTACCTAGCAATAAGTAGGAACATGGTTGTTTGGTGGATTGCTTTCCAGGGATAATAATCCCTAAAGATAATTAGTGTACTGTACTGTAATTTGGTCACTCAATCCATAACTGTTCTTGGGACATTGATATGTGTAATTGGTTGCCCACAAAATATAGTCATTTCACTTTATAGTATATTCTGTGAAGACATTGAGCCATCTCAACGACGTGATAAGGCACTATATCAAATGCAAGGATAAAATATATTATTGTTTAACTAAAAATTATATCAGTATTATAACAAAACATAAAGCAGAGAAGCTGTTGATAAATATACTGAAAATTCACTTTATTGCTGTTCAATTTGTAGGCTGTTCAACCTACAAAACACAGTCACAACAATTTTTGCAACAAATCGCTTAGAAATGTAAACTTGTCCGCACTGCTCTTTTTGTATTAAATTATTGTGTAAACAATAAACTCTGAAAAGTAAAATTTCTAAGCTACAATCAAGATGACATTCATACAGAGTTGTTTATGCTATATATACAAGTAGGCTTCAAGACTTTCTTGAGATGCGGCTCTTATAGCAACTTCAAGTATCTATTCAATCAATCCACACACTAATTTATTGGAACACAAGTAGCTTTAGGCCTCTAAATAAATTACTTGGATTGAAACATTTGTAGAATATTTGCAGACATTTTATTTCTGGAAATCAAACTGGTGCTGTTCGCAGGAGTATTTTACAAACTCAAACTGGTGTGTAATAAAAATCCACAGTTGATTGATTTTTAAAATAATGAACTGAATTTTGGGGGATTTTCACAAATTACTGTATTGTAATATGTTTCAGTTAAATTGTTCACTTCAAGTAAAATTAGCGCCTTGGGACGTCCTCCCGACGTGAAAGGCGCTATATAAATGTAAATTGTTGTTGTTCCTGACACACACAAAGAGAATTAAAAAAAATGTACAATTTATCTTTAGTTGTAGTGTAAATCTTAGAGTAAATGTGTACTTTTTGAGGTTCTTGGGAAGACCTCCCAATGTGAAAGGCGCTATACAAATGTTGTTTTGTTGTTTATTGACTTGTCTCCCTGATTAAAATATACTATGTAATAATTTTAAAATCAACCGCACCTATCTACACTCACAATGTCACTGTTTCTAAGTCTCCCAACTCGTTTACGTCTACCCTAATTATGATCTCATTTGATAAAGGTTATGTTCAACAGTTCTTCAAAGGTCTTTGAAACAATGGTGAGCACACAATAATCTACACATGACATACTGCAGGCTACGGTATGGCAGAAGTCTGACCAGTGTTAAGATAAATGCTCATGCCAGTGTATGTTTTTTTTCATCTTTGCTAACCTCAACATTTGTGAGCAATTCAACACTGGCAAAATAAAGTACAGATAAGCTTTATCTGCAAGCGTACAAAAGATTATGTGCATTTATTCAGTCGCTGTGTTTTGAAAAATGGGGATAGAAAATGCACTGGTTTAGATAATTACTTTGTCTGAGATAGCTGTACTATACCTCCTACTTGGTAAGAGTTTCACACTCTAAGTCTGACACATGTGTTTGGCGACAGATGATCTACAGGGAAATGTAGCATCAAGAGTCATAAGACACCAGGTCACAGTTCATGTGAATTTGCAATTTAAGTATCTTATGACTGAACAGAGATGCAGATGAAGTGAGAAACATATTTTATATGTTAGCTCTTCATGTAGGTTAATCAAGTGACAAATGATCTACAGAGAAATATGTGAAACACAATTGCAAAACAGTGCATCAGAGGTGATGTGTACAGTAATAAATTATTGTAAAAGTGCACATGTAATGTCTTCACCTTTAAATAGCTTATTGTCTTATTTAGGCGTGCTACTGATCAGCAGAAATGTCAGCTTCCCTTTGCTGATCTTGACTGATGTACTTTTTGTAATGTAGCTCTTGTTTTAGAGTTTTGAATTCCAGTCTAATACTGCTTCTATTTTTAATAACATTTGAACAACTGTGAAGAAAGTACCGCAGGATAGAATGGGATGCTTCACAGAGACTAAAGTTAAATCATTGCAGCACACAGAGTAATGCTAGGTGGCAGAGGGCTAATTATAATGGCTTGGCATTGCTTATTTCTTTCACATGTAGGTTCATCAAGGTGAGAGTAAATAATTGTGTTGAGAATATTTCTTGCTTATAACCAATGACAACAGTCCCAATTCTAACACAGATCAGATGTAATTCTGTTGGTTCTTTCTTTCACATGCACACAGGCACGTGCACAAGAGATGTCTTCATTTCCCACATCATCTATTCTACGGCCTCTCTAAAGATGACTACAGAATTATTGTAAATTAGTGTTGAGTTATGGGTATTTTGTCCCTAATAGAAACTGCATTGTGATTCCCATATTCATTTATTTTCGGGTTCCTAACAGCCATCAGAGAGAGATTTTAATCACACCTATCCAAGCTGGATGTGAACTTTGATCCAAAGGTGAAACATTTTCCTAACCCGTGAACTGAACAGGACTGTTTTAAAACGTGGATTTTTTTAATCTCTGGGTTTGAAACCTGCTCTAGCAAGCATTGTGGCAGCCCAACCTGTGCTCCCTCTATTATCACCATTTCTAATGTCTGCTTTGCAAAGCTCCACTAGTCCTGCATCTAACGGCCTAAAAGTAGGAGCCTGTACCTCAAAACCTCCATGAACTTTAACCCGGAATGTACTGTGGCTCCGACATCTCTAAGAAGGTGATGCAGAGAATTCAATTTCAAGATCCTCACCCTTGTTTTCAAATCCCTCCACTCCCCTGCACCCCCACCCCTCCGACCTCCTCTCTCCTCAAACCAGCACCTGTTGCCTTCGATCCACCGGGTCTGGCCTCCTCCTTGTCCCCTGTATCCTCCGCTCCACCCTCGACGGCCATGCCTTTAGCCACTATGCCCCGAGGCTCTGGAACTCCCTTCCTCACTCTCTTTGCCTCGCCCCCTCTCTTCCCAGTTTCACGCCTCAGCTAAAGACCTTTCTCTTCGACCGACCCTTTGGTCACCTTTCTACCCCTGCCCCTGGCTCGGTCCCGGGATCCGTTATTGTGAAGCGCTCTGAGACACCGTCCGACGTGGAGGGCGCTGTATAAATCTAAGTTGTTGTTTTTGTTTAAAAAATAGTATTCTGCTCTTCTGAGGTGAGTTCACTATTGGGTAACGCATAGCATTGAAACCAATTTGTGCTAATGCCTACCCTGAGGACACTTGGAGTTTAGGTGTAACTGTAGTTTGAAAGTGTTATAAAATGGGAGCACTTTTGCAGTTACAAAAAATGGAGCCAAGTGGTGATGAAGTGTTTCCTTCTACAGTCACTAATTTTTCTCCAGCCTGTTTTTTCTACAGTGTTTTTATTATTACAGCAAGCACACCATTCTACACTCACAGAGAGTCTAATAACTTCGATCAACATTATGCCACCCTTCAATGACCCATCTTGTGTAAAATGACACTACTGTATTACAGGCAGCAGATTGACATGGAATAAAGCCTTGCTGCCAAAAAGTCTCAGTTGGAAGAGAAAATTATAATAACTGAAAGAGCCTGAAAATGTGTTTACAGAAGAATAAGAAACAGCAGAGAAACCAAAGGAGAAATATTGTGAAAAGACAATAATGCAATAAAGATACAGTCAAATCCGCTTTCGCCAGTTGTCAGGAAATCAAACAAAATGTCTGGCTCTGATGCAGTTATATTCTTACCAGTTTTAAATACGTCCATTCACAAGTGGTTCCAAAACTGTCAATCACCTCGGAGCAACTGCTAATTGTTCACCTTCCCATCCAACGGGAATGACAAAGGGAGAGAGGAAGGTATTTTTCAGCGAAACAAAGCTTAATATATTTTACTGAATTCTTTGAGAGTATTTTAACTTTAATTCTTAGATTAAAATACTGACTGTCCAGTGCCTTGGGATGTCCTCCTGAAAGGCGCTGTACAAATGTAATTTTGTTGTCGTTGAAATCGTCCGGTGTCCTGATTCTTGAGTCAACATTGCTTCGAGTGAAAGCAACATTATTACAACATTATATGGCACAACAACGCTCCTTTGCTTGGCAGGAATGGCATTTCGGTTACTATTTGCACATAGTTACTATTTGCACTGGCTTTTATTTTAAATATTTAGAGTGAGTGCATTTGCTGTATGAAAGAATATTGCACAGAAGTTTTTTTTGTCATTTCTGGTTCTATTATTCATCTTGAATGCGAGACAGAATCCAGTTCTAATGATCTCTTTTTCAGTGAGTTGAACGCTCAAAGGCCATAGATTAATGTTGTGTTATTTTAAATGCAATTAGATCAAAATTGAATGTGTAAAAACACACACTATTTATGCTGCTGAGCTCAGTTTCCTTAGCTATTTTAATATTATTTATATCAACTGCAAATATATTACAACAACTTGTAATATATTGATCACACATAGGATAATGTCTTGGAGTGCTTCCGAGTGGTGAAGTAACCGAGTATTCCTGCATTTTAATAATCTGGCTTCCACTTAAAAGAAATAAAGGGATGTGAGAAAGTGTGTGTATAATTATAGAGTGGTAATTGTCAATTAGAATTGGGGGATAATATCCTGTGCGTGGGTTTCCGATTTTTTCCAGTGCAGAATGTTCAAAAAGGGACAAGTTTTGGATGCAGATTAAATTTGCTTTAATACCTTTTTTTTATTTGCAAAGCAGAGAGAGGACACTGTGTGATCACTGTAGTTAATTTCTTTTATGTGCAAACACCAAAATATACACACAGCTAGGCTGGGACAAACATACACATACTCATTTAAATCTATTTAACATATGCATAACAAACTAAGCACTGAGGGAATTGCGGATTTGTAAATAGCTCCAGTTGTCTATGACTCTACTGAATTTACGCCTGCAGCACAGGGACAAAATCAGGCCCTAAATGTTTTGTGATGTACTTACTGTATGGATATAAACAACTTTACTGTACCAGTGTTACTTCCCATAATTTTTCCTCCTCCTTTAGGTCCCTCTGTAGCACACACCAACAGGGTTATATATTATTTAGCAGTCTCTGGCAATACAGCAATGTAACCAGTCATTAGAAGATACATTAAAGTATTTGAGTTGATTCCTCTTCTGACTTCAACCCCCTCTTGTGCAGAGCCTCTATTTAGTGCTTCCTATGATAATCCAGCCCAGAACAAGTTATCACCACATAGGGATTCCATGGCAGAGTACACTAATACATCAAAATGCTGCATCATTGGAATGCCTTCAGTTCCTATTTTCTGTAGTTTACATACTGTTCAACTGTTAATTTATTCCAATAATGTGCACAAAAATATGAATCAGAAGCTGATATGTAAATATCATCAACAAAAATAAGATGATTGTGCCTTTGTTCACAGTAGAATAATTCAGATCTTTTATTATAACAGTACATAATAGTACATTAATATGTTGAATGAGCATAGGGAAAATACTATCCACAAGTGTTTAAAGTCCTGCGACTTGCAATGCTATTTTTCTAAAATACTGTGAAAGAGATATTCAGTACACAAGAATAATAATCCTCGAATTTGATATAGCGCCTTATCACATCTTTGAGACGTCTCAAAGCGCTTCATGGAATACACTGTAAATTGACTATGTTTTGCAGAGATGGGATTCAAACCCAGTGGGATTAAACAGGCCATCCAAAAACAGCCACTTCAGATGGTTAATTTTTTTTCCCCCAGTGTGAATGTTGGAAAAGTGATAGCATTACATATACTGTAGACCACAATGGTGTAGGTGTTTTGTTATTGTGATCTCATGCGGTCAGCAGCATTGTTAATTAGTTGACCGATGTCAGAATCCGTGTGGGCAAGGATTTGTTGACATTTGGGAGGAGCCCTGGCTGGACAGGTTGGAGAATCGTCATTGCAAAGTGAAAACTGAAATTACTATTATTGTATCAGAGGAGCACTCACTGTGCAGAATCCTGTGAGAATTTTTTCTTAAAACCATGTCTGTCTGCAATCCATTGACTATACAATATAGGGTTATGCTATTAACTTATTCAAAATACTCTGAGATGCTGCCTGTCGTGGAAGGCGCTATATAAATGAATGTTGTTGTTGTTGCATTCCTTAGTACCTTTGCACGCAATACACTATTTGGTGTCCTGAAGTTGACTGAATTTCTTTATTGGAATTTTGCACACACCAAGGGCTACAAATGGATAATTATGTGGATGACTGACTAATACGGGAAATTGCTGTGCCCAACTTGAATGCACACAAAGTACGCAGCCGTTCAGCACCACTTTACAGTATATCCTGTGAGATGCTTTGGAGTGTCCTCCTAGTATGAAAGGCAGTGTACCAAATGCAAGAATTATTATTAATAATCTGGAAAATTGTTAACAAGCACACCAGCAGAAACTCCCTTCTATTTTTGTATGGCATCATGAGTTCTTTAACATCCACTTGAACAGATAATCGGGACCTCCGTTTTCAATGTCTTCTGAAGTATGGCAACTCTTGACAACACAGCGCTCATCCAGTACTGCACTGGAGTGTCATAGAATGAAAGCTCAAAGTCCCCAATGTAAAGCTTAGCCCAGAGGCTAGAGTGCTGTCAACTGAGTCATAATAACGATGATGATATAGCAGACCCAGCACTATAAGACACATATAATTTGAAAGACTCGTCTGAGAAAGCAGGGAAAGCAAGATAGAAATAATCTGTCTGCAATACTACCCAACTGCCAACAGATACTGGTCCTACAATACTCATTCCAAAGAACCACCTCTTTACTAGAAAGATTCGAACGGAAGCAACAAAATAACAACAAAACAACATCTGGTGTGTGGCAATGTTGCGCACTTATATTCGGGTGATGAATTGAAGGCAATTTGCAAGCGTTGCAAGTCTTTCATCAGTAGGGACATGTGGAAGCCACACTGTTAATGACCAAAGTGAAAATCCATCCCAAACATTTGTACTGTACTATGGTCACATGGAAAAGCAAGAAGATATTTTCAGAGAAGTTCACTTAACGGAACCGTGTGATGCTATGAGTAATCCTTGGAAAGTAGAGGCACAAAGTATGTTAATGGATGAATAGCTGAAAACAGCAAAGGTATAGCTCTGAGTACCTATTAGCGTCTTGTCCGCTACATATTCTTCTTCAGCTAATTAATCATTTCCTATTATAATAAAACACCTGATTCATTTTTATAGAAAGAACATTTTGATGGGTACTGTACTTTCAAAAGCACACTAGATGATTGGTTTACTTCAAGATCCTTAAGTGAATCCACACAGAATAGTGACTTTGATGGGAATTATCCATCGCTATCCTCCTTGGTAATTAACTTTTGGGCAAGATAAGACCCTCATCAGATGCTCCAATAGTTATTTTCTTGCAATAGCTGCTGGATTAACTACATAATAATTTGATCATTCAATCTACTCAATTGGCTGCCGGGTTTCGCCAACAAAATATACGATCAATTCACTTTACAATATATTCTGTGAAGTGCTTTGAGATTTCTGAAAGACATGATAAGGCGATATTGTAACACATGCAGGAATTATTATTATACAATATATTATTTCACCTTCACATATAAATATTTCACTGCCGACAGGGCACTCCACGTTTGCTTCAAAGCCTTTGTGTTGCCTTCCATTGCCTACATTTTTTCAATAAATTGGTAAGGCAGCAACAATGAGCCAAATTATAAGTATGAGTCTATGAGAAAACAAAATTAACTAAGTGGAGATTGGCATGTTGGGAGCTTTTTTAAATTGCTCAGTTGTAGAAAACAACATTTTATCAAATGCTGGCACAACAACTAATTGTTGCAGTTGAAAATGTAACAAAAAGTTGCAAGTATGAACTAACTTGAATTTCAAATTTGTTGGAACTGATCAAACGTTGGCATTTTTTACGAGGTTGGAAAGTAAGCAGGAATGGAGTATGTTGGAGGTAGCAGATCAAGATCTCATTATGATCATTTTTGCTGTGGAGCTATAAAAAGTACAAGTAGTTTTAGAAACATGCATTATCAAATGTCAATTCCACATGCTCTACCAGTCTATTTGGGGATATATTAATAGCTTGTCAACATGTTCAATTATAAATGCTGCATTATTTTCTCCTCATTCGCATCTTTATGGTGTTAGAAAAGGACCTGCATTTGTCAATTTGTAAAATAAAATCACACAGGCTTGGCTGGGAGTATTACAATATTTAATGCAGCCTCTTTGCTAAGGCCCAACAGAAAGTGAACATGTACTGTACTTTATACAATAACCACTTGAATTTTAATTGTTTTGAAATATAACCATTTCCAGATCACCATAGACATATTTATTTTTGTTTGTCTGGCCTATTGTGATCCTTCTCTGTCTATACTTTTTTTTACATGCCACAGACTTTAATGAACAGAAAAATTTGCCTTTCTCCGAATACCAAGACAAGACTGTCCATAATTCACTGTGTGCAAGCCTTTTAACTGCAGGAGCTCTAAATTATGCTATCCAGGGAAGCTTATTGCAATTAAAACGTATTATATTCCTCTATCCAACAATGTTTTATGAGATGTTGATTATCCCCAAAATATTTTCTGAAGTGAAGCAGAATCGTAAATCCAAATTACTTAGAACATTCATCTGTGACAAAGGGATCACGTTAAAATGTTGATCTTTTGCAAACACTATGAAAGGTTTAGGTGTTTCTTCTTATTTCAATTTTAACATGATAGAAAAATCTCATGATGAGAACAATTCTAATCCTTTTCATTGGTTATTATTATTACATATATATTATCGGTTGTTGTTTGGATCATTAAAATCACCTGGCATTCCCTCTGTGCACATGAATCTTCAACGGTTAACCTAACCCATAAATTAGACCTTAATTTCTGTATATCTGCTGATCATTGTAATCATATAACCTATTCACATTTGACAATATTCATGATCTATTATTTGATAAACTGAAATCAATGGAGATACAACCTATGCACACAAAATCATATCTATGATTGTTTCGCCCATAAATATACAGTCAATTCACTTTACAGTATATTCTGTGAAGTGCTTTGAGACATTTCGAAGATGTGCTAAGGCACTATATCAAATGCAAGGATTATTATTGTTGTTTATTATTATCTGTGATTGTCTCTGTCCTCATTCGATGTAATGTTTTGATTTGGTTTTTCAGTCTGTTTTTATTTAATGCAAATGCAAGTTTTTATTCAGCCCGAAAAACACATCTGCATTTGCTACTCACTGTGAAATATAGCCTTCTATATCCACAAGGAGCAAAACAATTTGTAAAGTTGAAGGGCAAAGTTGTCGGAGGGCTTTTCATCACATAAGCCTACAAATGACATAATAAAAGAGTAAAGGATTATGTATGATATAATTCTTTAAAATCAGACATTGTTGTTTTTCCTCAAAGTATAAATGTACACTCTTGCTTTTTAATCAGCTTCTACTCAGTCCTGTAATGCAAGCTGTTTAGGTTCAGTGGAGTTCCAGTAGCATATCTTATTGGAGAATGCAATTTCTCCAGGGTAAAAGCAAAGCTCTACATCAAAGCCTGATTGAGCAGAAAATACGTGCTAATGTTCACAGCAGTACTCTATTATATTATAAGTATGCTTGTAAATATTCACTGCATGTTATCACACCATTTGAACTATGAATATTGTAAGGTTAAAGGTTACTCCTAATACTCTCTCAAGAGGCAGTAGTTTTAAATATATCCAAATGGGATAATGGTCAAGAATACCCAAAGGGGGGGAAAGTAGCACATCATAAAGAATTGCACTGTTTTTCAAGTTTTCAGGACAACAAAGATGCCAAATAGATACCTCATAAGCAGTCATTATTAATGGAATGATAAGGCTAACGCTAAGCAAGAAGCTTTCACTGCAATAAATCTTCTCTGTGCTCCATTAGTCCACTTAATTCCAAATGGTAGTGAGGTTATAACCTAACACAGTAGAATTTTATTGTCATGATCTGTAATGTGTTTTATGCCATTTAAAATTTAGAGATAACACTCTAAAGGCTGAGGCTAAACACTGAGGCTTTCCTCACTGACATGAAATCTTAACACTTTCAGATTTGCATCTAAAGCAGTTTGTGAAAAGGTTGTTCAGAAACATGAAAGCTTCATCTAATTAAATCTAAGAATCCTTCACAATAACACAGTCACAAATATCAAATGCATTATTTGTGTGTGTCCCTTATTAATTGCAACAGTTACTGTATAAAATTAAACAGAAGTATTTGTTTTGGTGGGGGGAGGATTGCTATCTATATTGCCTTCTCTTATAATGCCGGAGAACTTCCTACTGTGAAAGACTCATCTTTGCTTCCCTCGCAATTGCTTATTAGTCAAATCCATTCCGCGAACAGAGCTTTTATGATGTAAATGATATCACCACCATTTCTAATCGGTTAGCATTAACAAACAGAAATCGTCCACTTTGATCATTTTAGGATTAATATTTTTAAATTATTTGACATTTTTATTTTCAAATGGTGTTTCACAAATTCATAGTTTCTTCTTTTCCTCCACATTTATCCACTACTCACTTCCAGATCTACAATGCATTCTTCATTCAGAAGAAAGGTGATTAAGGCCCATTGATTCTCATGTACTGTCCAGTAGGAAACACTCAGTCATATGGAAAGGAATATAATATAATCCTTGCATTTGATATAGCACTTTTCACATTTTCTAGATCAGCGGTTCTCAACTGGGGTTACATGTACCCCAGGTACAAAATTACTTCCAGGGGGTACAGGTGGCGGTACATTGATTTATTTAGCTCTCTTATTTAGTATTTTATAGCCTCCCAAATTGTATATTTAATTGTTAATCCCCTCCTTTTGTATATGCTAGTTATTTTTTTTATAAAGGAAAAGCTTGGTCATAAAATGGAAGTGGAATGAGGGTGGTGGTGTGTGTGTGTATGTGGTTGGGTGGGGGTACATGATAATGTTGAAAGTTAACAAGGGGTACATTACTGAAAAAGGTTGAGAACCACTGTTCTAGATATCTCAAAATGCTTCACAAAATATATTGGAAAGTGAATTGACTGTATATTTGTGGACGAAACATGGCAGCCAATTATGTGCCACAAACAGTCATGGATTGAAATTACCAAATTATTTTTTTTTAGGGATTATTATCAGGTGTGTGGATTAAGGAAACTTGCCGAAGGTTTCGCCCTGCCAGGAATTGAACTCAGGTTTCTACAACTGGGCCAGATTTTAGTTCTCCCCAATGAAACCTTTGGAAGTTTAGATAAAGTTATCCCTTGGAAACCTGAAATACAGGTACATTCATTGAGACCAAAAATCTGACCCGGGTTTCACAGAGAGACTGAGTTGCACAATGGGTTGCAACACTATCCGTTCACTTCTGGGACCTAGGTTCCAATCCAATCCAGACTGATGAGATGAAAGTCTCCTCTCTTCTAAAAATCCATAAAATCAATTTCTTTGAAGAATGTGTGCACATTTTAGAATCACACGACGTTACATTGGAGTGACGACCAATCAGACACCCTATGTGAAATGAGTTTGTGCGGTCTCAATTCGGTGCCTATTAGTTGAGAATCATAGTTCAAAACTACTTATTAATGCACAGTTTGTCAGAGAATACAAGGGTAGCTCATCTGGGAATGCCCCACTTCCACGAGCAGCACCAAACTCTCCCCATGGTGTCATTGGAGAATAGGAGATGCATTATCGGGATGTTCAGACATTGCTGTGGCTGAGCTAGGTACAGTATATGCATCTGTCACCAGATCTGGAAATGAGGTTAACCCAAAATAACAGCATTTATCTTAATGACTACAAATATTCACTTTCCTAAACATGTCGAAAAGTCCTTCTTTCTTCCAGTTGATACTACTGATTATACAGCCACTTCATATCCGATGCTTTTAATCAACAAGTGCATCAGGTGATGAAGATACAGCACTGGATACATTTAAGAAACATCATGATTCTGTGATGGGAGAAAGGTTGGTATTCTGGAAGAATACGAATTGTAATCCAGTCTTTAAATTCTGGTCTAAAATATGAACACAGTTATGAGGGTCACCATTCAAAGCTGATTTCTTTCCACTGTCAGTTCCCTACAAAAGCATTGCTGTTTGCAGGGGCACTTTACCTTTAACTTTTTGATTCTAGATGTAAATGCAGACTTTGTGAGACATTCTTCCAGGGATAACAGCTTTATTTAATTAATGGGTAACATTACCTTCCCATGTTCTACTTTTATACCAGTCACAAGCTGAATGAATAATAAAACCTGACAGACATGAATGACTTACAGTAGATCAATGTCATAAGCTCCTCTGTTTTGAAATATCCCCATATGCTTGAATACTTATGCAAAAACCTGGATTTAATGCCTCTTAAGCTTTAGAAGAATACATAAACTGGATAAGTTAGATAATAAATACATTTCTGTAACTGGAATATTCAATCATATCAGAAATAAGGCGAACATTGTGAAGAAATATCAACTCTTTAAAACTCAAGTGCTCCATGGATAATATGAAGCTTTTAAAGTCACTAGCTGTTAAAATCATCATACAACAGAAATTATTTTATCTTCAGTTTGTTTTGAGATATTTAGATTTATTTAATGCAAATTCTGACAGCAGGGTGACTGCCAGAGAATTTCACGAGATTTGGGTGGAAAATTACTACCTGTATCAGGATTCTCAGAGGGAATATGAATGCCCTCAGTCTGAATGTGCCAGATAACCACCATGTTAACGTCACCAGAGTAATACGTCAGGCATGTACAACACATACATTACAATACAACATTCGACTTACTTCAAATTCTGTCAGTATTATTACCATATATGTCATAATAAAATGATGACTGTGAAGCAGCACATAGTTAAGCCCATGATAATTGCACTGTCTATTTTTCCATAGCACGATAATCTTGAAACATATTTTTCCAATTATCCTGTTACCGAATACTCACAGAGTGACAACCTTATTAATCCCCACATATTTTACAGCCTGTTGTTAACAGCATAAAAGAGGCAAGGCTGGAGCTCACACTATTACACTTGATGGATTCGCTGAGGGTTGACCACTTGTTCAGCAAACGTGAACAATACCCTATGACTGTGGTACTTTAGACACACTATGGCATGATATTCAACATTCGATAGCCGACACATGATTCTGTCACAAAAAGGTCTCCGTAAGAGATTTCACAATTTCGAGGGGGTAAAGGACTTGAATCTGAATAACACAATTGAGTTGGAGGCCTTTCACTGTCACTTTCAATTTACCAGGCACGAAAGAAGACAATTAGTGAAAGTGACAATAACAGGGCTTTCACTCCAATATCATTCAGTTTTCCTCTGAGAAACATTCAAGATGAACCACTTTGAAACAAAATCACTACAAAACAAGTAAGCTACATTCTGCGATGGCTGCTATTGCAATTTTGTGATTTTTTATATTACATTTTCCCAGTTAAAGAGAGATATAAACACTTCCATCTGCAGGAAAGATGAACAGCAAGCGACATATCTATCTGCAGCTCAATATATTGGGCAAAACAGAACTAACAAGCAGAATTCCAAAAACACTCTCAGATTCAATTGTATTTATTTAAATGTTCTTTTTGCCTGTGTGCCAATGCTCTTGTCATATCATGGGTGTCTGTATAAACTCTTCAGGTCTCAAAAACAATCAATAAAAAAGTGTTAATCCCTAAATAAAAGTCA
Organism: Hydrolagus colliei; assembly: GCA_035084275.1. Taxonomy (NCBI): domain Eukaryota; kingdom Metazoa; phylum Chordata; class Chondrichthyes; order Chimaeriformes; family Chimaeridae; genus Hydrolagus; species Hydrolagus colliei. The sequence continues at coordinate 4,431,932 of CM068748.1, forward strand.
GCGGTAATCATTTTAAACAAAACCCTAATCAAGGTCCCTTGATGTGTAGTTAATCTGAAGTGACAAGGAATACCAAGAACGTACAGGCAATCTTATGTAACAAGTGAAAATATTTCAGATCTGGCAATAAAAAGACAACGGTTAAAAGTCAAAACAGCAAATGGGATTCTATTAAAATGCTTAAGAACAAGATATTAATGGCACAAAAATTTTGGTTTTGAGGAGTCTATTGCATAATTCTTGTGAAAAAAACAGAAAGAATTGAAATTATTCTTTGTAACAATACCAAAGCACAATCTTAGCTGTAGGTACTGTATATAGGCTGTAAAGCATAACAGGGCAACTGCATTCAACATTAATTGTACCTTATAGTTGATTTTATTTTGTATCTAATTGAGCAAGGTTGCTGCTGTCAAACACAGCATGTGCAAATCAGGGCTTGGTGACATCGGGGTAGGGAGGAGGGGAGAAATATTTTATTATTCCTCGGAATTATGCCTGGAAATGCTCAATTATGCCTCTTGGCGAAAAATAACTACCAAAAGCAAAAATCTTGAATTGTAATGAAAAACAGTTTTATATTAATTACAGCCGTATATATTAGGTTATTAATGAAGAACAATTCACAGTGGTATGTTTCTTTGAAGGAATTTCTTCATACATGCATTCATTCATTCATTCATTCATTCAATATGTGTCGTTTTTTTAAAAAAAATCCTGATTGAGCCGCACACAACTGGAGACAGATTTTGCTCAACTGCAGTTTTACTTACACACACAGATGATGAAGCTGATCTAAAGTCAAACTTGTGTCATGCTAATAATCCATCCAACATAAAATTAAGCAATAATGGACAATTTACACAAAATTGCTTAACCTGAATTGTCATTTATTTTGGTGTCGACCCAGATCATTGCTGCCTGCATAAATGGTAGTTGTAGACTTGAATAGGAAATAAGTGTGTTATAATGACTCTTGCTGCCAGCATTCGAAAATGAGTTGCAATGAGACGCATGCTGAACACAACTTGAAAATAACTCCAAGGTTAATAGCTTCATCACACAGTGACAGCATCTATAGCGCATACTTCGTGCGGTACTTGCAATAAGACGGCAGAATATAATCACTGTCAGTAAGGCATACTGCAATACAAGTGATGGCTAACTGGATAGTATATACATTTATCTTCCAGCATATTTTAACTTTAAAGACTGCCTGGTATATTTTAAGATGGAAATTCACATTTGTAATCTTTTTTGTGCAGCCCTTACTATGTTTTATTGTTGTTGGGGTTTCCAGGTAAACGTACAATGTGCCATATGGTAAATTTTAGCCAAACGTTAAATTTACCTATCAAAATTCTTATTGGGAGCGTGAGTAATTTAGTGTATATTTGCAGTCAGGTTGCAATCTTATAGTGCATGGTTAGTTTACTAACGATCTTAATCAAATGATTTCATACCCGGTTTTGTAACATAGGGAGAGAGATTAAATTTCTAGTGAACTAGCTGCATTCAGCAGTGAATGTGAGTCCATATTTCCTAGCAGTTCAGTGGTGAGTGTGTGCCTAGTCCCTGGTGAATGTGGGCTGTACTGCTGGAGCTGTCTTTTGTCTAGGGGAGAGACTTGTCCTTCAGCACCAAGACTGAGAGCAAATCCAGAGTTTCCAGTGCACTGTGAAAGTGGAAAGGGAGCATGCACAGTTAAAATTATACAGACACGTGAATCCAGCAATTGAAAGATTTATTTTGTCTCCCAGAGTATAATATTCCTTGCATTTCATACAGTGCCCTATCATGTCTTTACAGGATTTACAGTAAATAATCCATACATTTGATATAGTGCCTTATCACATCTTCACCAAGCCAGTCAGGAACCTAGGTAGCCTGTTCAATCCTCATCTGTCTTTCCTCCCCCACATTCAAGCCATGACCTATTCTGCCTTCCCTCACATCCGCAATATTGCGGGACTCCGCCACTTCTTTAACCCTCAGGCCGCTGAAACCCTCATTCATTCCTTCATTACATCCAGGCTCGCCTACACCAATGCCCTGCTTCTTGGCCTTTCCAAATCCACCTGCACATAATCCAGAACTCTGCAGCCCATGTCCTCTTCAGCTCCAAACACCGTGAACCCATCTCCCCCATTGTGGCGTGACTCCATTGGCTCCCCATCACTCAGAGGATTCAATTCAAGATCCTGGTCTTCAACTTCAAAGCCCTCCACAGCCTCACCCTACCCTAACTCTGCGACCTCCTAACCCCCTACCAATCTGCCCGCCCCCTCCGCTCAGCAGGCTTCGGCCTGCTCCACATCCCCCGACTGATCAGCCTTTCTGCACTAAACCTCAGGAACTCCATCCCGCAGTCCCTTCGCCTCGCCCCCTCCCTGTCCTCCTTCAAGTCCCGCCTCATGACCCTCGTCTTCGACCTGCCACACTAACTCTTCCCCCTCTCCCACTCTCCTTCCCCTTCCCCCTACTTCGACCCTCCCATCCCCCCCCACTCCCCCTCCCCGTTCGGGTCCCGACCAGACTGTTCAGCGCTTTGGGACGTCCTCCTGACGGGAAGGGCGCTATATAAGTGCAATTTTGTTATTGCTGTTGTTGTTGTCCCATCGGTCACCCCTAATCCCCTCATCACCCTCCACCCTCCCAAGTCGGGTCTGAAACATTGACTGTCCAGTGCATTGCGACATCCTCCCAACATGAAAGGCACTATACAAATGTAATTTTGTTGTTGTTGTTCTAGACTTTTCAAACTGCTTCATAGATGATACTGTACTTTTGACCCAAATCAACAACAACAAAATTACATTTTTAGAGCACCTTTCACGTCAGGAGAACATCCCAAGGCACTGAAAATCACAATTGCGCACATCAGTGTCCCAGAAACAGTCATTAGATTGAGTGACCAAATTATTTTTTTGAAGGGTTTATTATACTCGGAATAATGATCCACCAATCGACTAACAGCTAGGTTCTACTTACTGCTGGGTAAACAGAGATGTGTGGAGTAAGGAAATTTGCCCAACGTTTTGTCCTGCCTGGGAATCGAACCCGTGTATTCTCGCTTGCGAGCCAAGTGCTCTAACCACTAAGCTACAGGACTCCACAAAGTGGTTTGACTGGTATTCATAGAGTAGTGCATATGTGGAATAGATTCCAAACAAAAGCATTTGAACCTTGCAAGTAAATCATTCAAAAAGAATTGTCTCTGAGCCAAGTTTGTCTCAAGGTACTTTTATCAGTTTGAGGTAACCTCCACATTACCATTTTCCTGAACAGTCTTTCATCAATGGATGGATGGAGGTTAAACTGTTGCAATGTGGTATTGACATATCCAGGTTTTACTTGATTTACTTACAACAACAACAAATTACTTTTCTAGAGACTACATCAAATTTTTATATATATAGATCTTTCCTTCAACAGATACAGTATGCAGTATAGAATTCATAACAGGGTAGATTCTGCCTTGACTGTGGAGACAGCAGGCTTGATGAGGCAAATGCCCTTTCCCAACTTGTTTGTCACATCTGGTAATGTGTGCGGCGCTTTGTAAAGCCATTCTCTAACTGAGGATGGGACCTCAGTTAACATCTCATCCGAAGGACGGATACAATGGTCTAGTCTGAGTGAGTACACAATTCAAAACAGTATTTGGGGTTTTAAAGTAGCATTTCAATGTCTTGGATCAGAAAAACGACTTTAAGTCAGTTCCTTGTGTTTTTCTTATTGATTTTCTCCCAGCAGAAATAGCAGCGCTGCAGGGGTGAAATTTAAAGAAGGTGGTGGAGGGGGCTTGGAGAGCAATGGGAATCATGTCAGCTTATGTTGGTGGTAATTAGGAACATGTTTGCCTTGTTCGATAACACATTACTGGCGAAAGTTATCGCAAGAAACTGGATATTGAATGTCACAAAGTTTCACTCAATGCTCTTAAGGCTATGACAATGAGAATTTGAGGGAATCTGATCGGCATCCAGTAAAACCCCTGAAAAGTGTATTTATGGCCTGGACTGGAGTCAGCTGTAATACCTTCTGTAGTTGAACAGCCTTCTGACACTGATTGTCTGTGCTTACATATGAATAATGGCCACTGGAAACACCAGAGAGTGCATCCATGGGGGCTCAGAGTAAAAGGTGAGAAAACAGCACTCCAGAGTAAAAGGTGAGAAAATTGGAAAGAAAGCATAAAACAAAACTTGATGCATACATTGTTTTAATTTGGTGTTTCTATATTGCCAGCCCCTCGAGAACTAAAAACATATTTCTTTAATCTGTCGAGACACAAACAATTTCCATCATACTGCAAGAAAGGTTCAAATTAAGGTCCTTTAGTTATTTGATCTCATTCTTTTAGAATAAGCCTACCATTAGCCCAGCTTTGCTTTTGAATGAGTCCAGCATTCTGGCTTCAATCACCCTTCTTGGTAACCTGTTTCAGTCATTAACCGCCTTCTGGGTGAATAAATGTTTCCTGAAATTGCCCCCTTGCAACCCTAAACCTGTATCCCCTTGCTCTCCTGTCTTAATTATGTTTTTTTTTCCAAAATAATAATCCAGAACAACACTGTATACCAGAATTAAGAACACAGGTCAGGAAGTTGAAATTATAACACATGGAATGCATTTCTATTTATTACACAATGGTGAGAAAGAGTTAAAATTCTAATCTTGATTTAAATTTGGATGAGATGTTAATGCAGACCTGAAATGTTAATTGAGAAAAAAAATCACGTCCTCATGTTTTTTGTGTGCTATTTCTGCATTTTCAAATATAGATCAAGAAAACAATGACCTTGAACCCTCCACCAAAAAATTCATTTCAGAAAACTTAGATATCTAACATTTTATTTTGCCTTCCGAGAAATTCAACAACCTCTCCTTCCATCTGAAGTCAAGGTCATTGTTTGCACATGGTGCAGTAAGTTAAATCATAATCTTTTCAGGATTCTGTTGGTAACACGCTAGGTAGCATTCTGCTTATTTATATAAATATACAAATATATATATATACCTCAATGCAAGCTGTTTCTCCAGTTCATTTGTGCTTTTTTTGTTATTCAAGGTCATTATTCGGATAAATAAACCATCCAACTACTGAACACACTACTAAAGCATCATGGAGAGAGGGTACACAGAAGAGGAAATAACTCTCTCTGGGAGAAATTACATTCGATGAGGGCCAACCATATACAGCTTCTGTTTCAGGGAGTCTCCCAGGTAAATGTGGAGATTTGGTAGATTTTGGCAGTGCTATTGAGACAGCACACATATACTGAAAGCATAATCCTCTACAGAGTACCCCAGAGGGTCTTGTGATCATCTGTATGCTCATAGTTATTCCTTTCTCTCAAATTCATGACAAGAGTTTCTTTATTCATTTTAATTTATCATCGATAACCTGACAGCTTCTCTTTCAGCAAAACATTAAGGGCTTGAAATTCCTCGGGTCGTAAGACAAAAACAACAAGTGTAAAGCTTATTTTTTTGAACTTTTAACGAATTTGCTGAAGAAATCGCTGGAACGCGACTTTCATAAAGTGGCGGCTGTGAGGAATGCATATTCAAAAGGGGGGGGGGCAATGGGAAAATACCAGACAATGGCAAATCACCTGCAATAATACAATTTTCACGCTTCAGGCAGCTAATGAGTCACTTGACCTCTGCAGGTTTTGAAAAGCCAGTGAAACCAAATGCGAAGTGTAAAATTGTCGTGGAAAAGTGTCTCGGCGGCTGCGACAGCAGCACAATACCAGTTTCAGGGAGGGAGCAATGCATCTGCTACTTAACCAGAGTGAGGAGGGAGCATAGTTTTAATGGGGGAGGACAACCCTCTAACATGCAAGGAGGGCACCAAGCATTGTAACATGTTACTGACCACATCAATTCTGTCTCCACCGCAGGGAGGATCTGGCAGGAGGTCCGGAAGAATTTGCATAATTTAAACAGAAGCATTAGGATAAGCCATGAATATTACTGTAAGGTTGGCACTCATGATACAGATGTACATTAGGAAAAGTTTAATTGTTACGAAAGTACTGTACTGACACAGATAAATGTTAACAAGAAAATAGCAAGTAAGCTATTAGAAGAGAAAACTGCAGGGTTACGGAAATTACATTATATATGTTGTAACAGAATAGTGAATGGACTGCACAAAGGAATCATTGCATCTCAAATCCCTACTGATCTTCTTATGTTTAAAGGCCAAACTCCCACATAATATGGGGCACATAGATCATTCAGCTGGTGAACCCCAGAGCTGAAGGCATTAGGACAGCAGGGACAATCTGGAATGGAGTTTGGAGTAGCACAAAAGACACATAGTATATGCAATATGAATTATATATTCTATAATTTGCACATTGTGTGTATCCGTGAACTCTGATTTATCCACAAGCACTTCATACTTTCCGTAATAAGAATTCTGGACCCAAGCAGATGAGGTTGCATTCATAACATGACACCTACCCGTCATAAGGAGAATCCAGTTGGTTACCAGCCACACTGTCAGTGTACAACATTACTGAGCGACTGTTACTAACTCCACCTTAAGCAGGTTCAACACAAATACAAATACTGGGGAGTAACCTGCATCTAGGCCTAATTGTGTTCTTGAGCTAGCCACTAGGGGATGTATAAGAGTGGTATGCTGTGGCCCTCTGGTCTCCCTTTTCCCCATGGGAAAGCACGTAGCATGTGTTCAAGGTATGGTCCTGAGTTACAGCTGAGAAACTCAGTAGGAAAAAAACACACACCACAATACTGTATATGAAAGAAACACCAATTGTATCTCAAATCCCTTGCTGTTTCATCATCCTTGATTCCCATCATCCCCTCACTGCTCCATCACCATCTCGCCATGGGAGGCACTTTTTTTGCTAGTCTAATTTGGGGAGGGTGGAGCTTCCTTCTTCTTGTGTACATTCATTCAATATAATAGCCAATGTGCACCGATTCAACTATTAATTGGATTATGAGTAGACAGTAGTGCCACACCACTGAACAAAACTAATGTGCTTTTATTACAAGTAATTCTGCCATTCCCAGTGAGTTTCTCTGGCTAACTCTTAGACTTAATTGTCCTTGCTTTTTCTGATGTTCATTTCTGCCATGCATAACACAATTCCAGCTGGCAAAGAGCTGTGTTCGTTCTCCAGCAGAAAACAGAAAGCAAATCTCATAGCAAAAGCTCCAATAAAGGAAGAAACATGGGGCACAAGTCTTTCCTTTCGATGCTGCAGCAATTAACAATATTGAGGAATGAGTGATAAAATGTTACTTTTTACTGATGATTGTTCTAGCAGTTGTAACTGAAATGGTTAGCAAGCATTCAATAGCCTCCGATTAGACCTCAGGGAACAGAAATGGGCATCGGAAACACAAATCATAATCTAAGCATATTCCTCTGACGGATTACTTGGTACTGTGTTTGGATCAAGAGTGTTTTTTCAGGAGATACCTGTATCTTGTACTGCCAAAATGAATACACATCACATGGCCCGCTGTAAAATGAGGGAGACTTATTCTTTATCTACTTCCTTTTGAATCACCTTCAAAGTTTGCCAAGAAAAACATAGTTTTAGGATAACACTATAGAGGTCTTTTTAGAGTTAGCTTCAATAGCAGCATTTATATTGTCCTTTGTTGCCTAATTTCAGTACAAACATTTCAATGTCTTCTTTGAATTTGGGGAAACAACCTTATTTTATTCTCGAACCTAACAACCTAACCAGTCTTAAAAAATGTGTATGTTCTATGAATTAAATTTTCTTTGGCTGTTTCACAGGCTTATCCTAAAATCGACATAGAAAAGAACGTATAATTAGCTTCACTTATTTCTGTAATTATTTGATTTGCGATCCTTTCTCATGTATATCTAACTTAGATTGTATGCAGATAAATGTTTACTGAAGGCTCAGAGTAGTATATACTCAGAGATCACTCGCCAATTGATTTTGAATTCAGGAGATTTTCCAACAAAAAGGGAGATTTAAGCCAAAATAAATATTTCCAGATTAAATTTAAAAAACTAAATAATGAAGTAAACCTATTAAGAAATTCCACTCTATTTTACCAAGACTTTAGATGGATCAAAACAAAGAACATTGGCAACAGTACTTCAGCTACTTAACGTATGCACAGCATTTATTACATGAAATAAAAATTGACGATAATTAGGTGCCAGTTCCAGGTAGTGTGGTTTCCTTCAGCAGGGAAGGAAAAAGTAGATCACAGCAGTATTAGCAAACCAACTCCAATTAAATGTGTTTCAGGAGCATTATTTTGACACATACTGAGAAAACGATGTCACGAAAATTATTCCAGAGGTTAAAACGTAGAATTATTTTTGTTAAAACTAATCTCTCTTCCAAGATATTTGTTTTCATATTCCTATATTTTTTTTCTTTTTTTTGAGTATCTACATCGCAGATTATAAAAAAAAAACCTGTCAGTCATGGTGGGTGCACTGTTTGCAGTCTTACATCAAGTACCACTTGTCTGTGGCATTTAGTTGTGCTGCAGTTCTGGCAGATTGTCCAAGAGTCTCTCTCATCTGACGAGTCAGGTCGACAATCAAACAACGGGTAGTGGTAAATTCTGTTTCACAGTTAAGCAAACTGAATGATATTACCTAGGTATTTGTCACAACCCCACAGAATCCTGTTTCTAATCTGCCATCTGGATGGATGTAGCGAAATTGAGAAGCAAGGGACAGACATTTCTCAGTAACAACCTGCTGTCATTTGGTATTTCAGCTCCCTGTGATTTTCCTTTAGTTTGACTAGGAAATCAAAGGAAGCCGGTCTATTCTGAAGTCTTCAGCACAGTCATGAATTTTTTGGTGAGGCTCAGTTTGTCAAAGGGTTATTTTGTTCAGCATCGAACATGGTGCTATTCCGAGGGTACCTTGTTAAGTACTATTTTAGTTTACTTTTAAATTGTTTTGTTTCTTTTGGATTAGACCCCATCCCCCACCACACACACAAACACACACACACAAATACACCAATATAAACACACGCCATATGACATCCCGATCAAGAGAGCATAAAGTGTAACCTACTACTAGCTTTTTGGCCATGTAATTCTACAGCTAGACACTAGGAAGTGCACAAGATTAAGCTAGGAATGCTCATCCTCCACTTCCCTTTCTCTTCTTTGAGGAGTGCCTTGCCACTGCTTAGAACTTCCTCTGACCAATCTAGATTTCAAGGCATTGGGAATTAAATGGATAAAGTAACATTATCATTATACCAACGTAAGATATGAGGAATCAATTTTTTTAACAAATCATGTCAGAAATTTAATAATTATACTTCTTGAAGGATGCCAGTAGCATAAATCTAAACATTTGATTTTTTTGAAGAATGTAACTTTGAGAAAAAAAGCTGCGTGTTGCTTTATATTTGACTTTCTAATAATAATTTTCATTGGACATTCAGAGATAAGTTCAATTTTCAGAATATCTGAATGCAACGTGCCTATTTTCACAGTTGAAAAGACATTGGTTATAAAATGGTTAACCATATTACATACACAACATTTCTAGAACTTCTGTCTACTCATTTGTTACTAATGTACAGTGCAATTAACAATAAAAATATTATAGCCTTCAGCTTGCATTAGTAGATTGTATTATTTTAATAAACTATCTGATTGGCTAGCAAGTGGGTAATAATTCCCAACTGAGTCTTGCATTTCAATAAATTAAATTTCAAAAGCAATACTGTGCAAGTTCTTAAAGGGACCATGTACTTAACCATCTTTTAATGACTACATAGGAACTAGGTGTATGTAGGGGGACTTGAGTTAATGGCCTTGTATTGCTTTGTGCTTTAAGTAAGCCTTTGTGATCTTACACTGTCATTGAATCATTAAGTTAATGCACGATAGTAAATATTCTATTCAAATTTACTTAAATGCTGTCAAACAGCATTGAGTTGTTCAATGTTATTTGCCTCCTCCATTCATCAGCCTTTACATAATGTTGTGAGAAGGTTAAAATAGAAGCCAGTTTGCCTCCCAGGTGAAACTGCTCCTATTCCCTCTACTTGGAACAGTGATGATAAGGTTATAGATTAAAAAAGCTGAAACCAGAATGGGAAAACTAAAGATTTATTTAACACTTAAATCCAAGCCAGGCATCTATGAGTCATGCATTGGATAGCTCTGCAGACAGGTCCTAGACACTAGTTAATATTCGAGGTGTAAGTTAATGTCATGTCAAATATTTGAGTTGGCTCGGTGCGGAAGTTTCCCTCTCATTATGGCAACTGAAATACAGCCCATGCTCTATAATCACTAACAAGACTACCCAGAAGTTCCTGATATCCACTTACCACAGATGTCCTCATAGAACCTAAAGTAGGATAACCCAGCACTGCCAAATGTATAACTACAAAAAGAGGCCCCAAAAGGAACAAAAGTCGACATCTGTTTGATACTTCCGCTACTCAATCACTGCCATCAGTCTGATGTAAGTCTCTAACTTTGTGAAGGATGTGCAAGACTCTTTATGGTGTGGTCTTTGAGCAGCCACATTATGAACCAATCTCAGAACTAGACCCAATGGCTTTCATATGCCATTTGACTATAATGTAAGGTGATCTCCAAAAGAAAATATAAATCATTGTTTCTATCTATTATGTCAGGGAATCATTAGCACAGTTTGTTAACATTTTGTTTTTGCCTTCTAAGAGAACTGGTATTAGCTGCTGCATTTCCCCCAAAAAATACAGTCACTTAGCTCCTGTGAAACACTTTGAGACCACCTCTTGCAGTGATAAGGGCTATATCAAAAGTTTTTTAAAAAAAGAAACACAAATTTGCAATATAGCTGGATGCCATGGTATTTTTTCATATTCTCCAAAGTTTAGTTTTACTTCTGAATGCCCAATTATCAGGAGTATTTCAATCCCTTTTAAATTTGAACTTCCAAAACAAATATATCAACATATATGTACAATAAAAGCCCATTTATCTGGCACCCTTGGGTCCTGGCCAATGCCAGTTAAAGCGTGTGGCGGATATTTGGCCGAAAACACCAAAAAAAAAGTTTTTTAAAAAATACATTGTGCCGGATAAATTCCAGTTAATCAAATGGGGACCTTTTTTTGCTGTTCCGGTTATACGGAAGTTACAGTTGATTGGGTCAAGGATAAATGGGCTTTTTACTGTATATTAATTTAAAATTTTATTCCATACAGATATTAAATTATTGAATATTTGTTGTTTCTTTTACGATAGTTTAATATATCAACTAGCGTTGGAATGTTTAAATATTATCATGCCTTTATAGTTGTCTAGTTCTATATTTGAATGAATTCTATTTATATTGTTTTCTTATTATTATACAAATCTATTTAGTCAGGTCCTCCTAGAGATTTTTGACAGACATTTAAGTGACAAAATTGTCCTTAGAGTTCAATAATATTGAATTTGCTCTTTATTCAACAACTGTCTAGATAACTTGTTTATTAAGTGTTCAAAAATCCTCAGGAATATTTCATACTATATTAAGCTTAAATTCCGTAAATAAATGTATCTGTACAAAGTAATTTAATCCTTATTATCCTACTGTTATGTTTATCCACTATCAATGTACTGAATTTTTAAGAGCACTTGTGTAGAAAATAATCTGATGCCTCCAATTCTTTCTTACATTATGTTGCTCTTAGTATAGAATCATTGCTGAAAATGTAATTAATTAATGAGATGTTGGAGTAGTGATTTTTCTAATAAGGAAAGTTTTCAAGGAAGGCAACCAATAAATCGTATCCCATTTTAGAGGAATAATCTGTGAGGAAAGATTACAAAAGATAAGGCACCCATTTTGTCTCAGATGAGAATCACAAGGAGGTATACAAAATATTAAGACGAATAGAGGTGGAGCAAGAGTGTGCAGGTTTTGGGTTATGAAAGCTAATTTTAATACAGACACCAGGAATAATTTATTTACAAGATGATAGAGCTCAATATAGACTATATGGAAGTGGCATCTCCGCAAGTATATAATGTGGCCTTCACACCGGATAACCAGATTTCAACATTTACTGGGTGGCAATCTATCCTAACTTTTCAAATAACCCAATAATTATCTTTGTCAATTCACCCAATTTGTTTTCAGGAGAATGAATCTTTATTCAGCAGCAAAAGGTCATGCAGACTCCCTAGGTAAGCAACCAGCTTCATTGGTAGGTTAGTCATCTCATGACATTAAAATAATGATCATCTTCTTTCTCAAGTTTCCCAATTATTGGAAATGGTTGCATCAGAATCAAAATGCAAGGGGAGGAGGGGTCATTGTTGAGGGGAACATGTTTCTGGGGATTTGATTACTAAAAAGGATGCAGAAAACAATATAAATAGACTGGAGCTCCTCATCTTCTGCACAGTCTTGCCGAGACTAGACAATTGGTCTCAGTGGACCATATTTAAATCTTCAGAGATAAGTCTGTACCAACCCCTATAAGTAAGTAGCATGAAATCTCCCACTGTGCAAGAATGTGCTGTTTAGATTTTGATGTCAAGTACACTTGAATCATTCAGTAATCCCTCTGATCAACATTTCGGCCTCAGAGGTCTAGGTAACACTGTTCTGCAAGACACAATCTCTTATGGAGTTGAACAGTTTGGATATCTTTGCTCCTCTGATCACAAAGAGAAGTAGATAAAGTGGTTTGTAGTTACCCATCTCCCCTTGCATGAATATGTCATGCAACAGAACAGATATGTTTAAAATGTCACTACCTTTTATTCAGATAACATTTGAAAAAATACTCGAGAAAAGTTGAACAAAGTGAATTTTAGCAGTTTTTGTCTGAACAACACATTTTTATTTCCCGTGATATTGATGCACATTTTTTTTTAAATGTAGGAGAAATCTCACCAGCAATGTTTTTTTCCCTGCGGCCCAGAGCAACCTGAATCCTAAGTTATTCTGGATCAATTGTTTTATGAGGTAAATCTTCAAAAATTCAGGATGTCTCGATGAGAAGATCAACTTCCATCAATCATTCAGCAAATAGTTCACTGTGCATGCGATGGCGTGCCTCAAGCTTCACCTTTTGGTCCACACTGTTGTTTTCTTAACCCTCCAGGTTGAGGGGAAGAAATGTGGCCTCAATTTATGGTTCTTCAAGTTATGTATTTTATACAAAGTCAAAAGAAGATAGGAATAAGAAAATAATGTTTTTCAGCTGAATTTTTGCCCACAGTCAACCTTGTTTCCTCTTCACTGTTCGCTATCATCTTGCACATCACCAACGATATTTATTCTCAATAAATACTTTTATTGTAAGAATATCTACGACTATTCAAAAGAAAATATTGTTACAAGGAACGTTGGAATATTAATACATTTTTCCAATTGTACATACGAGTGTTATTATATCTACCAATACATTTTGCTTTTAGAATTCAGCAAGGTTAACTCTGTGTTTGAGGGTTTGGGGGAAGGCAATATCTGAATTCCACACATGCTGTGCAGCCTATGCTCTATGAATGAATCTGTTCAGAATTCAGACGTGGTACATAAGTTGCGGTCAGTCCTCAGTAGAAAGCTTGAACATACTGTAGCTTGGTTTGACCATCATTGTTGTTTGTTTGTTCCTTTTATCCCTTATACTTCATGGTTCAACAATAGATGTTTCTTTCCTTGGCAAGAACTGCTTCTTCTTTTTTCTTTTCAGCAACTCCTTTATACAAGATTGTTGTGACTAATAGTCCTTATACCTGTCTTTTGAAACCCTTGGCTATTACAGTTTTGGAAACCTTAAAATAATAGGCAGAATTTTACTAAATACTGATTTGTGCATCAAATGCTTTTAATGCTTTAAATACTGTAAATGCTTTTTATTATAAAAAAAAAGGAATTTACAGAGGTTACTTGCAAATTCCACTTCATGAGTACTCTAACTCATTCTAGATGACACTGTGAGGCTCTGTGGGAATATGCATCAAAGTCTTGTCTGTAATTTATGTAATGACATTTACTTGGACACTGATTAGCTTCTGTATCAGTCTCGGACTACAAGAAACACAGCCCTTCGTTTGTCATACATTTCATCTGAAGTCATGCTGAATATAATCACAAGATTATACTGTAATCTTTATGCTTCACACCATGTGGGTCTGGGACACCATGCATACCATCTTAGTGGCCTGTCAAATTTCATCTGGGTTAATATGACCATATTGCAGTTTCTGAAAATCAGTATCACAAAGCAATGTGGTTGTCAGTTTAGTTATTACTTTTAAAAATAACATGCCTTTTAAAACACACTGCAGATACCAAACGCGTCTTAAAAAGAACTTAAACTTTCAAAAGACAATTCATTTTGATGTTTACCAATATTAGAGAAAATATTTCTGTTTAGAACAAGCTTTACTGAATAGTGATAGGAATCTGAGAACCTAGAACATGGGTTCAAGGCTTAAATAACAGGAGGACACTGCATTGAATTATAATGAAAGGAGTGAGGGTGGGTGAATAACTACAGAGTCAAAAGGTGTGAATTATTTTTGTACAGACAATCCTCTAATTTCTGTACCACTGTGCTTCTTTTAAAGAAAATTAAACCAAAACAAAAATGGGTTTGGAATTCTGTCAATGCAATACACCAAGATAAAAACAAGTCCAAAGTAGAAGTACAGACAAGTCTTTGCAAGAAAATCAATAATGGTAGCAGTACTTACAACCCTGAAGAAATTAATTCAGGTATCTGTTAATGAAAGTAAATGGTTATCTGATCAATTCAAATCAAATTTTAGGGAACATAAAGATGCTGAATGCTTTCAGCAGTGTAGAAAGATTTGCGTTTGCATAAGAGGAAGGAAGGGGGCTGGGTGGCGCATAAGGTCAAAATACTGTCTTTCCATTTCTGGAATCTAGCCCAGACAGATGGGATGAACGTCTTTCTCTCATAGCTGTTAGAGTCCTAAGTGAAATGAGCTTGGGCAGTCTTAATCTAGTTCCCAGTGGATGAGTTTATAGCATAAAATTGTCCGCAAAATTAGCACACTTGGCATCAGTTTGATAATCCCCCTCCACAATCTATACTGGCACACAAGGCATTTAGAGGCTGTTTAGATTTATTTTCAAGGTGGCAAGAAGTTTTCTACATTCCTATTATTCTGTTGTACATCAGCTTGATTACCAAAAATGGTAATGCAATTTTCCGATTCATTACTTCCCAGTTGGATCCAGTGTCAGAAAGAGAAACCATTTTAACATAAGAGTATGGAGCAAGAGTAAAGGAATTTAGATCAAACTAGATTGCTCCCATGAAAGAGGTGACATCAGGAAAACCTCAATGGGCTAAATGGTTACTTGTGTCCTGTAACTTTTTGAGTCTATGATGTATGCATTGTTTTGTTGATAGTAGAATAGTGCGTTTGTTTATTGGCAATACATTTACCGTTAGTGCTGAGTGATCTCTTATTGATTACCATTAAAACGCCTTCCTATCCAAATCCCCCTATCACAATTTAAACAGTTTACTTCACATTAAAAAAGCTACACTGAAAACAACAAAGAAAATCTACAAGGGTATGTGTTGGAAAAAAGAACATAGTAGATTCACTCTTCCCCGAGTACATTTGCAAAGAATGAAATGAACTGCGTCATTTTGGTTTGATGAGCAGATCTTATTATTTGAAAAGAAATAACACAAATTTTAATGAAAACTACTCCCCCACTCCCCTCCCGCCCCATGTCCTGGACCCAAAAAACTAGTAGAAACAAAATCTCTCAAGTAGTGTGAAAGTCTGTGCTTTGTTTGGCAAATCCTAACTTTGTGGAAACACGGAAAGATGATTGAGTGTGTCCGTCTCCTGTTTGCTGCCATTGAACTGTGAAGACCCCCAGCTCCGCACTGAAACATTAAATTAAGCCAATTGGCACTGTCATTGCAATAACCCTACAAGTGAAGATTGTGGCCTATGGCCGCCACTGTGAAGAGCTATGCGACCCTACCTCGGGTGAAGGGTGCTGTATGAATGCAAGTGGTTGTTCTTGATATCATGCCCACCATTGGCAGAAACTAAACTGCCATCTTTCCAGCTTTAAAGAAAAATAGCAAATAGGGTTTGAACATACCCCTGTATTCTATTACATTTTATTGACTTTTATATTGAACAGAGAAATTATAGGTAAATGATTTTTTCTACGATAGAAAATTCATAAGCAAGAATTGAAATCTATACAATAAAGTGAAGTAAAATTCACAAAAGTTAATCAAATGTGTAGGAGAATTCCCATAGAAGGTGATCAGTGCGTGGTATATATTGCAAGTAGATATATAATATACTGTATAATATATATATCAAATATATCATAAACCATTCTTCAAATTATTTTTTATTTATTTTTATAATTGATTAAACAAAACGTTCAATGGATAATAAATGTTAAGACAAAACTATATTACCAAGACTAACCAGGGCATTCTCTATTTCAAATTCTTTTAAATAGATAAATCACAGACTGCATCTCATCATATAGAATGATCAACAAGAAATGCTAACCAATTAAATTAACTTTTGTTTAATTTCTTCCTCCCAATTTTGTCGATTCTGAAAATAATAGGGAACTGATTTAATATCCATTACTATACCTTCATTTAACCTAATGTTCTGTGATTTCTCTAAATCCTTCCTTCCGTTAAAATGACTGTCTCCAGAATACAGGGAAAAATGATAACTAATGTCAGTTAATTTCCACTTGTTTTCACTGGTCATTCTTTAAAAGGGCCTTGATGGTGACCCATTTCCCCCCAACCACCACAACCTTTCTTTAAAATTGAAACTCTATTGATGTATTTCATAAAATGTCCACTTTCATAAACAGTTTTTACTGTACACATGAAAGGAAACACCCATTCACTCTGTCATCACATCACAATAACAGAAAATACTGAGGAAGGCTGCACAGGAAAGCCGACAGTTATAGTTATTGAACAAAAGAAAAGATACAAGTATAAATGCCAAAACAGACATTGCACCACACCTTGTCAATTAGTCAGTTCACAATCGAAGGAAGAGCTATTACCAAAGGAATTATACTTACAATTTTAAAGAGGTGGGATTTATTTTCTAAAAAACAATAGATTCATAGTGGTTGCCCTTGTTGGGATTTTTTAAGGTTTACAGTCAGACTAAATTTGTACCTTTGTAATCACTTCCTTTTGCTTAGTAGGCAGTATGTTAAAATTAATGATGAAACCTGCTAGGCTCATTTGACATTAATAATTTATCAGATAAAATAAAGATCACCCAGCATGTATGCATGTAGCTTATTTAACACAATCAAGTTTGCTGTGGAATTAAAAACAAATGAATACCAAAACAATCAAGCTTTACAGTAATATTATCTTAGCTCAGGATGGAAAGTATTCCGAATAGATCAATTGAATCCACAAATACTTTACTCGGCCTTGAGATAGAAGCCAGTGATACGAATATAATATGTATCGGTGCTAAACTTGCAAAAACTAGAGCGCGGTGTTTATAATTTACACCTTGCAATATTCTTCTTTTAATTTTAAAACGTTCATGACTCTAAATATAGGTTCTCTCTAATTCCTGTCCTTGCCCCCCACCTTTCCTCTTCCTTCACACACTCACCTCCAACTATATTCCAACAGCTGGGAAAGCAGGGTTACAGACTCCTGTGTGACTTCGGTTACTAAAGCAGTTCCATGACTTCACCAAGAGATTTCCTACCAGCAGATGGTTGTGAAACGTGAGTCACTGAGCATACATGATGGAGATCAGTGGTTTATGAAAAATATATCACGAAAGCTTGTTAGACTTAACAAGTCATGAACACCTTCAGTATGGATTGGTTAGGAAAACATCCTAAGTGGGAGGGTGAAGGAGGAACCACCTGAATCAAGCTATTTAATTTTTTTTTGAAAAAACATCCTATTCCTAACAAACAAATGACAGTATAAACAACATGCAATACATCTGACCAGCTCAAGCTTTCAGAAGGCTGAGAAATGTTGGGAAAGGTTCAGGTTAGATGAATAAGGATGATGTTGGAAGATGAAGCCAGACAAATATCAGATGGTCTGACAAAAATGATGTCCAGGTGCAAAGTTTATTACATGTGCACTGATGAACAAAAAAATCTGAGACTGGAAACCATCATAGTCATACACCAGGCATCTACCTATAATGCATGTACCATTGTAGCTCATCCCTTATGCTTAGTATAAATTAATTGCCATTAACTTGGTCTTACAGACATTTTTTTTTAAACATTCAGTCATAGGAGTGCATTATGTTCTGGTTCCTGCAAGGATAAAGCAGTCAAACAACCAAGAGAAATGCCAACTGTGCAAATATATTGGCAAATCCCATTCTGATTACTGTGTTCCTATAGTCAGGAAGCAATTGTCACTACAATGCATAATGCATGTACAGACAGCTGCATTTGGCAAAATGTAAACATTATTTTTCTGCAAGATAATAGAAATAATGTTTCTCTTGCTGTGCAACTTTACCTTTGTAGCACTTTCATCACTCTGTAGATTCTATTTAAAATGACTTTCTTTCTTAGGAATATATCACATGCACTACAAATGTCTTCTATTGTTTCTCCCTTTTCAAAGCCGACAGATTGTAATGATACATCAATCCCAATAAACAAATAAATTATTTCACATTTTGAATACTATTTTCAGGAAATTCACCAATTCTTAAGCTAAACCTCTAGTGGCCATCCAAATAAAATAATTGGCTGTCAAAAGTTTAACTGCCTGCTACTGTATTTGCAGCACGAGGAAAGCAAGCGATAGAAAACAGTTACTGAATAATTTTGCAAACATTCCAGATGAATATAAATTGTCCAGCTCTCCACTGCAACAAATCTTCTTGGGATCTGTGGAAATTAGAGTCCATAAACAAAGGAAAAAGTTAAGGTTTTAATATGCCAGTTGCCTGTAAACGATGGTGCTGTGATTCACTCTCCTCTCTGTTGACACATTAGCGTCAAATTTTGGTGAAAGAATATTAGCCAATCAAACCTGTCAGTTGTGATGACAAACTTTCATTTTTGTGCATCATTTCATTCAGCGTGTCTGACTTTTATAAAAGTACCATTGGGTATTCCACACAAAAGAAAGATGGAAACAGTGATTAATTCAAAGTCCGGGTGCAAGCCAAGGTCAGAGAAGTAATGTTGTAGGATGTAGTGAGTGTTTCAGGATGAATCTGATATTTGAAGCATCATTTTTTGATATGTTTTCCATTTTGCCATCAAGGGAAGGATGATGTTATGTGACATGTGAATGATTGCTAGCTTTAGATTGGCCTTTATATGAATTAGTTGACAGTGCCATGAGTGTACAATTATTTTTATTGTCTTCCTAGAGGACTGGCATCTCCCCAAAGCATTTTTCCAATCACTTAGGATTTTCATTAAGTTCATTGTTCTTACATTGCCCAATAGCATGTAATTACAGAGCCTACCTTGTAGTGTACAAATCTCCTGTTCCTTCAGGTGACCCTTTGGCCTGTAAAGGAAGGATTACTTTAGTTTATTGGCACAAAGACACCCTCTTAAAACTATTTCCGATTTTATAATAAAAATAATATTTAACCTCAGTTTTTCTTTGGGGATATCACCCTCTATTTTTTCCTCTTTTTCAATTTAATTTCTGTGAGCATTGTTGATGGGAAATGTACTTTCAGTCCATTCAAAAAGCCATTCTGAAATCATTTGCAAGGATGTACATATGAGGGACTTGGTGATAACTTTCGCTCCCTTCAAAGGATGCCCTCAGCCTGTGCTGATTTCCTTCCAAAACGAGTATGATTGCACTACTTTTGTTCCACTGTTGCCTCATCATCAAGTTTACACCCAAATAACCTCCATTTTAACAGTGAATCCCGTTGAAGGTAAACAACAAAGCATGTAATCGACATAAGGATTATGCTTGAAGCAGGATTTCTGTACACTGAAGATGAAATTGTCAATTTTCAAATGTTTCCATGACAGGCCATTTAATTATGCATTTGACAATTCAACCTAAGTAAAAGCACCAGAAAATATTAATAAGAAGGCATATTATACAAAAATCAATTCTAAAGGATGTTGCTCTTTTTAAGTGAAGTTTGGTATTACATTTAGCTCTTTATTGTGCTGGCCAATTAAATGTTTTGGGATATTCTCAAATCAGGTGGAATGAACTACTGTATATCCAATTGTATCCACAATTAGAATCAAAATATTAAAACTCAAAGCACAACAAATAATTTTATAATAATAAATCAATGTTGCATTTGATGCAGCACCTTATTGCATCATTGGTATGTCTCAAATCACTTTGTGGGATTTACTGCATAGTGTAGTGACTGTGTGTATTTATCAGAGTTTCCTGTACCAGTGTCAGAAATAATGTAAATGTGTGCTGAACAACAAATAGATAAAATGATGCTCAATTTCATTTAAAAATATACTTCATCATAATAAATATTCGATTCACGTTATATCTGACCTTCAACAACACATCTTTTAAGAACCTGGTGTTACTGTTGTACAATAAGGTAACATAATGGAGGGAATTGAGTATTTCTGTACAATATTATAAGTTAAATGCATTTCATAGGAAACACAGACTTTGAAAGCCAAGACAATGAGAACCCAACTAAAGGTTACAATACAAAACCATGATCTTTCGCATTGAATTAATACTCTCACAGATTGTTTTACAAATGCAAAGCTTGATAGCTGACATGTGAATGAAAAATTGAGTCATGTTCTTAACTAAACCCCAATTTGCCCACCTATAGTCTATTTTTTTTGCCAAGACACTATTCGTCTTGAATGCAATAAACACATAACTCAGCATCTCAGTGTGCTTCTACAATAGATGCAGTTCTGCTCTCAGATGACTTGTAAGATTGAGTCAGGATTGGTACAGTTGTTATGTCCACAGTAATGGTGGATGAAGCAACCCTGATTTGCACTTGTGTGTCAGGATGGCAAGTTGTAAAACTTGCATGTTTACTGCCAGTCAACAAACATAGTGAAGGAGTGATTTCAAACACTTCTTGGGATGTGAAATGGGGAAACATCTCTTTACAGCTTTGAAAAAAAATCTAACAATAAACCTCTTAGCCAGGCAGAGCATTGTATTGCAACCAGCTTTTTCTCCTCACATTCCTAGTAAAAGTAATGTATCATTTCTCTTCTAATGTTGGCAGCTTTATACTGCATTAAAAAATAATGGTGCTGCAACTAGAAAATATTGGTCAAAGAAGCAAACTGGCTGCAAAGGTTAGATTGATTGATTTGCTCACCACATCCTGGATTACAGTTGGTTTCAGCAATAATGTATGATCTCTTGTACTTTACTCAGAAATGGAGGATGACTAGTCAATTAAAGCAGAGGACCATTGCGTAGAATAATTCAATCAGTTTGCCTATTAAATTCATCACACTTGAGTTTACAGACTCGGCTGATATGCCATTGCAATACTGGGGGAATACTGTCTTGCCAGACATGGCATCTTTTGGAATGACATGTTCGAACCGAATTATACAACTGATGTTATAGATCTCATGGCACTGTGTGAAAAGAGGAAGGAGGTTCTCCCAGTGTGCTGGCCAACAATCCTCTAGGTAAATTGGTTGTTCACCTTGTGGGCTGTTTGTGGGAATTTGCCGTGGGCAAAGTTACTGCTGTGTTTTCCTTACAAAATAGGTAATTACACTGTGTGAAATGCTTTGAAATGTTTCAACACTCTAAAATTGTAACTTCTTTCTTCACAGAGTACACATATTTTTTTTACGCTTTGATCCTACCTGTAAATTTTGCTAGATGTTCTTTAACACTGGATTTTATCTCTGGGCCCATCTATTATCAGCACTGTAGTATTTAAGACTTATTGCTTTGACCGTGCTTTCCCCCTTCTCGCCCCTTCCCTGAGTTCTGGGCTCCCAGTCAGCTTTGTGAATCACTATGAGACCACCTCCAGATGTGAAAGGTGCTAAATAAATTATTGTTGGTACTGTACTCTAAATTATG
Organism: Hydrolagus colliei; assembly: GCA_035084275.1. Lineage (NCBI taxonomy): Eukaryota > Metazoa > Chordata > Chondrichthyes > Chimaeriformes > Chimaeridae > Hydrolagus > Hydrolagus colliei. The sequence goes on from CM068748.1 coordinate 4,453,981, forward strand.
TCGACATATTTCCTTAAATATCCAGTTGCCATTACGCATGAATTATTTACTTTCATAAAATATAGTTTGTTACTGTTGGGTAATGACTTGTTTGCATTTCGCATTGAAAACAGGGAGGTGGGAAATAATGAATTTCCTCATCTTACACAAGCCACATGAGGGATTTTGGACACATGCATTCATGGGCCAAGTTGGAGTTGAATTACATACTTTTTGTAATGAATGCTCAATAACCCAGCAACTGTAGTCTCTCTCTTGAGGTATCACACAGCAGTGAGAGTAGCATCATTCAGAAATATTTTCTTCTGGTTTCGCGTCCTTCTTCAAACAGTGAAAGACATAAAAAACTAATAAAATTGCTCCAAAATCAAACAATGGATATTTCAAAAGTAATGTGGAAATTAAATATAAAAAGCACGCAAGCCCACATGCCTCTGTTGGGTGACCTTTTGCGACATGATGAAAAACAAATGTCAAGGTATAGGAAGGCTGAGCAACTTATAGCTCAGCTAAAGATTTTGTATGTGGATTTCATAGATTGCGTTACATTTCTCGGCCCATAAATATTTCTAGAATTACTTTTTTGGGGGGAGAAAATTGTATTAAACAAATAGTCTTATATTTAATGTAATATCAAGAGGAGGAACTTTATTTAAAGGAACCCTCCAATCGTTAGTGTGCAAACACAACAGAATGTTTAGAACCTGCATACCTGAACTGATAATGTATTTCTGTACCCAAAAGGTAACGGCATTCATTTCAGCATGAAGACTGACAGCTCGGAATTCTTTCCTAACCATTACAGTTTATTTCAAAACTCTTTTTCCCTATTGACTGCTGCATTACAACTAGATGATATGACATCTGTGATTTCTTCCAAGGTGTGTCTTTTTGATTTAAAAAAAGGTTACTGGAAAAATCTTACTTTTTCAATGAAAAAGTAGCAGAGCAATCTATCACACAATCAAGGCACAGGGCAGCAACATTTAGAAATGTTGAACAATAGATGACCCAAGTTAGACCAGGATAGATCTTCTCAGGCATTCATCCATAAGAAAAATAGATTAGGTTGGGCGAGTTGAAAACCTCTCCACCAGTGGCTTGTGAAGGTTTCCTGATAGAATGTCAGGAATCAGCACACCTGAAAGGTTAGCAATGTGATACGTTGATTAATCTCCTAATTTATTGTTATGCCTAAAAATAGAGAGAAAAAAAGGCCTCACACATGAATGTAATTGGTTTTTATTTGGACGTGTGTCATCTATGGCTGTGTCACTTACCAGACAAAGTATGTCATTGATGAACAGTTGCAAGTAATCATTTGTTCACAAATAAATGCTATGTTATCCAAAGAAACAGACTACACTGCAAAAGTATTCATTTTTCCTACAATTAAAAGGCATTATTACAGACAATATATATTCTCACCTAGCAAATTAATTGATTTATCATGCATTAAATAACTGATACAATTGAATCAATTTTAACATTCATTGCATACACATTGACTACATAAAAGCCGAGTATTGGTATCTGTCAAGTATATCATAGGTGGGGAATAAAATAAGATGAATAAAATAACTCCCGTGAACTATGCTGTACAAATCCTCAAAAAACAATAATTTATACCCTCTAGTGATTCCACTCCACAGTCTGCAACCTCATCTGAGGAATTGATGAGAATTATAAAAGAAAACTTTGACTTGCATGTGGCTAATACAAAAAACCTGACCTCAAAATGATCGATGCTGATCAATAGTGGAAAAGCCATCACTTTCACAGCACTGAAATGTTACACAAAAAACATGTCATGTAGGGATAGTCAGTTTTAATGTGACTAGTTCAGACAGGACAAACTACAGTCTCACTTTCCATACCAAGTTTGTTAATGGCATCCTGGACACAATTAGAAACAAGCAAAAATACAAATTGAAGCACAAACAAAAGCAGTTTATAGTTCACCGATGCCCTGCCACATGCCATGCTGCAGATAAATCACATTACATTAACTTACATCTGTTTCAGCAGGCTTCAGTCCTCATCCAGTTATTGAACATGAATTAAATCAAATGAATATTACCATATAATATGAGCTACCTCCTAAGTAAATATTGCATACATATGCATTGGTTGGAGAAGCCACATAATAAGCTAGGAGCACAACCTATCATTTTGCCAGTCATGTACAGCAGAGGCCTTATATAACTCATAGGCTGTCAATAGCAGAAGCAACAAACTGTTGTCCCTATCCATAGCTGAAGCAGAATGAAGAGGCCAAGTCTGAAATTGCATCTACAATTATACCTGGGCTTCTCCCATGAGGTATTGCATAAAACAGAGGCCACCTTTCCAGTTATTTGTCCAATCACTTCTCCAGACTGCTCTTTCCCAATGATTCGTTTTTCCCATCGGTGGTGAAGTAAGGTTAGGGGTACAGGTCCCATTAGTTCTTCAGAGATGCTAGTTCTAAAGCAACAGGTCCAAATGGCTTCTTAACCCCCCACTGTTGATTGAAAAACATTTTTTAAGTTGCCTTCAGGGACTTATTATGTACAGTAGAAGCATCCTTGATCCTTTCCCTAGCTATAACGACTTTTATCTAAAGCATCTTTTTTCTGTCACTTCCCAAGAGCTCAGGATGTGAATAATGGTTTACATTTCTAATTTTACAAATGTACACTGTTTTATTTTTTTTGAAAAACAGATCCTGACTCACTGTATCTTTCAGTACACGTCGCCCACAAAATGCACGGTCAATTCACTCTACAGTATATTCTGTGAAGCGCTTTGAGACAACACAAAGACACAATGAGGTGCTATATCAAATGCAAGGTGTATTATTATTAATGTGTTATAAACCAATAATTGTAGTGTCACAAAAAGTACACTTGTGACTAAATATTATCATGATATTTCTCTGCAACTTTACTCATGTTAAATACCATGCTCTTAACTTATACTAATGCCATTAAAATGAATAGGAACTAGCATATTGTTAAAGGATGGATTATTTTACCTATGGAAGTCAATAAACATATTGAAAAAATAACATTAACAATACATAGACACACATTGAAAATACACAGACACAATGCATAGATGTACAAGCCTAATAAAGTTCCAAAACATCTGGAGGTACACTCTCCATAGTTATGGAGGGAGTGTTTTATTACTAAGGATTGTAGGCTGAAGCCGCTGCCATGTTAAAGGAAATGTAACCACTCAGACTTACATTGAACCACTGACAATACCGACATCTCTGAAGTGGCTACTCTTTTATGGTACCACAAATACCATATCCTTTCAAACCTTCAAACACCGGGATATTTCAACAATGACCAGAGATTTATTTAAATTACTACATATTATTTTGTATTACAGCAAGAATTCCACCCAATATCTCTTTACCTGTAAAATAGCTTAAGCATGATTTCAATGACTTTTCCATGATCTCTTGTATTATCTATGATTATCTCTTTGTTTGATGCATGGCAAACCCCAGCACTTCAGAATTTCTGCTTTTATAGCCTAATATTTAGTTCGATCTAATGTCTTCACTGAAATGCATCAATGTTAAAGCTATGGGATTGCATTATAATTTAGTATATTTTAAAAATAGTTTTAGCTAGAAGAGAAAGATGCAGTTTATCGCTTCATAAATCAGCAAAGGCCTTCACCTCTGCACCACTCATGTAAAAACAGTTGTAGAATGAATCACAAAAGTCAAAAATCTCATTCTGATATGTGTTCTGAGTCACTGTAATGAACACTATTGAAAGGACTTCAGTGTTCCTTGGGCCTCAAACAAGCTATACATGGTACTGTTTTATTTGAACTCCTGCTTCTCTCTACCGCCTTTCAAATTACAACCTGTCATAGCTTTGGCTCTCGGTTGAGATGAGAATCCAGAGAGACTATAGGGTGTGAACAAGAATAAAATTGGACATTGTGATGAATTACCCTATGACCTCAACAGGAAGTGGGAAAGGATGAGCAGAATAGCTTCCCATGATTCCCACAGGTGCCTCAAACTAGTTAGGAATTGCTTTACAATAGGTGGGAATAGGAATAGTCGAAATGTGTGGCCACCCATGACCCCCTAATGACTGTGGCAGTTTTCCTGACCCCTCTCAGTACTCTTGCCTTCCGCACTAGGGTAGTGATAGTGCTACGATAGAATGTCAACCTTTTACTGAGACTTGAACTTCCAGGTTTGGATTAGGAGTTGAAATCTTTATGAGTTCCCACCAGCACATGTACATTTGGATGCTGTTATTCTTAGTCTGAGGAAAAAGTTTGATAAATTCCCCATAATGCCAAGAGTATTTATTGGTCAGCTGGTGTCTGACACATGCAGAAACCATCATCCAGTTTAGGAGTATCCGAATCAGACTGAGTTCCACAGATATCTGCCACCTACGTATGGAAATTTCTATGTAGCTGAAATGGAACTCACACTCTCATCCTGGAGGGACAGATCTTGCTTACCTAATTCCAGAAAGAAATAGGTACAGGTTGATGAGAGCCTAGGCTTGGGGTCCCAAGACTGTGTGTTGGGGGTACTGCTGGAGTTTAACCACTTAAAGCACTCTGAGATGCCGTGAAAGGCGCTAAATAAATGCAAGTTGTTGTTGTAAACCCCAAGGCTTACCATTGAGTTTCCTGCTGCTTGTCCACCTTGGACAACCTCATTCTACTTATTAGGGTTTTGTTTGCCATGTTATCAAGAGCGGAGTGGAAATAATTTGTTGGAAGTCCACACTAATAGTAATAGTAATGGTAAGATGTTACGAGAAAAAAAATGGGCTCATATACCTAGTAAGTATTTATAATGGTATATTGAAATCAATGAGTTAAGTGAAATCTGAAACGCAATGCAAAGGTAGCACTTGCTTCTTATTCTTCTTCTTAATTAGACTTTTTGATTTTTGTACTTTTCAAAAAAAGTGGAGTGGTACAGAAGGCGCCTTCGGTCACCTGTTTCCCCTCCTTCCCCTGGCTCGGCCCCGGGATCCGTTACTATCAAGCGCTCTGAGATGCCGCCTGGCGTGGAGGGCGCTATATAAATCCAAAACAAAGGTTGTTGGGGAAACTCACAGGTTAAGCAGCAATGTTTCAGGTCTACAACCCTTCGTCAGGTTGTAGACCCGAAACGTTGACTCTTTTTCCTTTCTCCATGGATGCTGCTTGACCTGCTGAATTTCCCCAGCAACCTTTGTTTTCGTTTCAGATTCCCAGCATCTGCATTATTTTGTGTTTTGGCTATATAAATCAAAGTTGTTGTTGCTGTTGTGTTTGAAGGACGCTCGGCATATGACCAAAGAGCATCTGGAAATAAATGTACGTAGTAAAATAGACGTGCGAGTGTGGTGCACATCAAGGCGCCTTCCGAAAGCGGCAGGTGACCTCCTTCGGGTGTGCACAGGCGCACACAGGGGTACACACGGGGGCGACCTCCGACTGTTTAAAGGGAGCGTACCTGAAAAAACGCACAACCTATGTGCGTTTTGTATTTTGCATTTCACGTTTCGCCCACAAATATACAGTCAATTCACTTTACGGCGTATTCTGTGAAGCGCTTTGAGATGTCTAGAAGCCGTGAAAAGTGCAATATCCAAATGCAAAGAGTTATTATTATATTATTATTATTTGCTTCTGGATTCATATCATAAATATATATTTCTAAAATATATTTAGAAATGAACATATATTTTCCAAAACGTTTTCAATGAAAAAAACAAAATAAGAAATGGCCACTTTCGGTAACTCACACTTGGCTCCTGAGCAGAGTGGGAGTGTCTACATGCAATCAGGAGGTGGCTGAGAGGCGGAAGTTCTCCTCTGACCCTCCAGCAAAGCGAAAGAAGTAAGTTGGAGTTTCTGTCTCTGTCTCTCTCTCTCTCTCTCTCTGGGAGACAATGTAATCAGTTGTTTTTCCCAATCACCCCCCCCCCCCACACAAAAAAAAACATATACAGTATATACAGTACGTGGTTCTTGTTGAGTTTGGACACAATAAAACAGAGAGGTTTTGCTGCTGGCTTGAAATCAGGTGAAATGACTTGGAGCAGTGATTTGAAAGCTCTCTTGTGAAGGCTGCTCTGCTCCACACTGACTTAACCGATTGCTGCAGAATGATAGCAGAACAAGCCTGCAGCCAGTCAGCCTTAACTTACCATTCCTGCTGCCTCCTCACAAACACTTAGACTAACCACAACAACAACAAAATCCCTGCTCTCCAACCACTTCCACAGCCCTGGCTGCAGAATTTCTCCAGGAATTTGCTATTTGAAAATATGATTCAAAGATTAATGTTTAGAATTGCCAATGGATTATACCCATGAATATGTTCAAGACACAGAATCTTCCAAGGGAATATCCTTGAATGAGCTGATCGACTTGCAGTTTTCCAGGAGGGTTTAGCAGTTTTTCAGGGGGTTTAGGGGAAAAAAAAGTTCCTCCTGAAATTTATGGTATAGGTACAAATGAAATAATTCAAACGACAAGGGAATTACATGTTCAATCCATTTGTCCCTTTTTCACACTGTTTGGGGTCAGATGGAGTGATTCTGATGTTCAGCTGGTGGTATCACCTTTACCACGCATTGGCTGGGAAATCTTGAATCTTCGTCTATTGGGTGAGCTGAGGCAGCACAATTCACTCATCCTGCTATGTTGCAGATAATGGCTCTGGGGAAGTCAGTGTTGTTAAACAAGTATGTGACATTACTGTTTTCATCACATTCACTTTCTCTCAGCCACTCAGTTGCACAAAGCTGGGTGTTATTGTTTTCTTTTAAAATAAGCAAATATTGTTACGCAGTGAAATTGAATGAAACATTGCCAGATTGAAGTAAGAATGAGCTGAAGCTGATCAGTGCTGCGGCAGTTGAATTTCATCTTTGCGGAGCATTGGGAACAGATTTGAAATGTTCCTGAGTAACCTGGAGCGCCCTGTTCTCCGTAGCTCTGAGAGCAGATTGTTGAAAATCCCTACCAAGGAAGGTACTAATCTAACTGTTCCTAGTACTGTATATATAACTGACCTGGATTTGTAGACTCAGTTCACAGTAGTTCAATTTGCAGATGATGAAGCTAGGAGTGGAATCTGCAAAGAGAGCTTGCCTGGATATGCACATAAATAAAAATAGGAGGTACTTGTACTCCAGGGATGGAATTGAACTTGTGGGAAGCTTAACGAGACCTCAGAGCAGACTGGATGCTGGGCAGAATTGCCGAATCAGTAGAGTGTTCTGGACAAGCAGCATCTGGAGTACTCTGTACATTTCTTGTCATCATGTTATAGGCCCAACCATCGGCGGCCGGGCTTTCAGCCTCTCTGCTCCCACACTTTGGAACTGTGGAACTCCATCCCACAGCCCCTCCGCCTTGCTTCCTCCCTTTCCTCCTTCAAGGCTGATCTCAAGACCTTCCTCTTTGACCTTTGGCTCCCCCACTAACTCTTCCCCCTCTCTTTCCCTTTACTCCAACCCCCCCCACCCCACCCCTCCACTCGGGTCCCGACCTGACTTCAGCGCTTTGGGACGTCCTCCCGATGTGAAAGGCGCTTTATATGGGCAATTGTGTTGTTGTTGTTGTTGTTAAGGCAGTAATTGTGAAAGTTGATTCCCCCAAGCAATGTGCTGTGAGGACTGACTAGATAAAGTAGGACTTTTCTCCTCAAAAGGAGATTTCTTCGAATAGACCTTTATATAAGAATCTTAATGGGAGAAAAAACCCAATACTTTCAGATATGCTATGATAGCAGGACAAGAGGCTGGATATCTAGGTATGTGATGGGCAAGTTTATGATAAATATCAGAATTTCATTATATGGATGGTAAGCAACAGCTGCACAGAACTCACCAAGAAGATTGTTGGATTCGTATGGAAATGTTAGATATCATAATCGGATTTATTGTGTTGTGAATTGTAGTTTGGATTATCTGTATAGGATCGGGGGAAAAAAGGGCTCTTTCTGACTGCTTTACAGTCCGGTAGCATTCACAACTAAAGCTGGGATAGAATAGTTGAACTTGAGAATTTGGTATTAAGTAAGCTTGCATTTCTGCCTCACTCCATTCATTCACATTTTACAGCTTATCTTTTGTTAGTTATGAGAATGGTTGCAGATAATGTAATCAAGACTAAGACAACAACAGCAAAGCATGGTTGAAAAGATGGCCTTTAAAGATGATGTGTGATGCTCACTATTGGTTTATAAGTGTCTAGAATACTTACAATAATAAAATTTGACTTTTGCTTGTAAATAATAATAATACTTGTATTTGATATGGTGCTTTTCATGTCTTCTGAGCAACAACAACAACACCTTGCACTTATATAGTGCCCTCCACGCTGGGTAGTGTCTCAGAGCTCTTTAGACATCCACTTAGCACCTAAACATGGGTAAACAAAGTGTAGTCTTGGTAACTGCTTGCTTGTACTGTATTTTAGATGTGTTAATAAACAGCCATGCAAATTGATAATGATTTATCAACAAAAAAAGATCTTGTTAGTGCAGAGCATCACTCACAGTGTTTGTTATTATCCTGACAAATCCAAATTTAAACATGTAGTTATTTAAACGGGAACTAATAATGTGGAGAATTACATTCCTTTCCTTATTTGTCCAGAGTAGTCCATAAAGAATCCTACCAGTAAGTAATCTATAGTTTAAGGGCTCTTTTGTAGATCCCTGCTGGCTGACATGTCATTGAAGCGGGTGTGTTCCACTGACAGGAGGATCCTTAAGGAACACATCCACTATCCACCACTGAGTGTTGTAAACAAACTAATCTAGGGCTGGTGAGTATAGTCCATCAGGGTTTCCTACCTGACATTAGTCTGTTTCACTTCAATGAAACATTAGTCAGCAGGGTTTTCTGGAGGTGTCCTCTGACTATCGGCTATTATCCAATGTTAGTAGCTTATTTAAAAATCAAATGCTTAGGTTACATCAAAGAAGGCAAGCATTTCACATTTACAGTATTTACCTCTGTAGTACTGTTTACCATTAATGCGCGTGTGTATGCCTTGTTTGTATGTGAAAGCTACAAGGCTGAGACTGATAGATTTTTTTAAAAATAGAGGGATTAGGGCATATGGGGATAGGGCTAATTAGAGTTAGGTCAGAAGATCAGCCATGATCTTATCAAATGGCAGGGCAGGCTCGAGGGGCCGAATGGCCTACTCCTGCTCCTAATTCTAAAAAAAAGCTATATAGTACCAGATTTTTTTTTAATCTACTATACAGTATTAGATTTTACCAGCTCCATGCTGTACCTTTTTCTGTGCCATCATTATCTCTATTATAAGGATAACAGTTCATTGTAGTCAGCAGAATGTGTGATTCTGATATAGCCAGTAAGTATTCCCAGAGAACTCTTAATGTGTTATAATTTACTGCAAGGTGACAGAAGTCCCTACACAGGGTGACACCAGCATCTGAAAAATAGTCAAAACTAAAATTTAAAATTGTGTCTGCTTGTCCATGTGTGAAGCTTGTTTTGTATTCTCAGCAATCTGATGATGTCTCCAATGCCCTATTTTGGAATTACTTTTGTCCTGCTGTGAATTTACTGTATTTCAAATCTTTTGTTGCAGATTTCTGAAACTTGGAGAGATCCAAGTTCAGCTTGGATTCGTTTATTGGCCACAAATGTCCAATGCTAGCGTAGTATTATTAGTTTTGGGGGTCATTTGAAAACATTTACACATGTTGGTAATTGCTTTCATTTTCCCTCTTGTTCCCATTTACCATTTTGTCATAACCCTTGATTTAAATAATTGAAATCTTTCTCTATTTTAATGATATTTTGCATCATTGCTTTTTTTTTATTGCCTTTTCTTTCCTCCATTTACTTGTACAATATCTGAAATGCTGTCCTCGTGAAAGGGTGAGATTCCTATATCGGCGAATGAAACATTTCCAATGTTGACATCCAGTTTCAGCTTCGACTGCTCATTTTATACATTGTTATTTAGGATACAACCTTCTGATCGCGATTTCCATGTGGCTTGGATCAGAATCAAGGTTCCAGAGATGATGGACTCGCATATTCTAACTCGCTTTGCTATTCAGAGTCACATTGTACAGTATGTCTCTTCTTTCCTCCTTCTCCTAAAAATGTCAGTATTGGTGTTTGGTTCCATGGATGCAGTTGTCTTGTACTTTGGTGAAGTGACATTTCTTCATGCGGGAACCTGGGTAGTAAGCACTAACGGGTTGTTCAGTTGTCAACAACCATGTCAACACACAAACGGACCATTGCTGGTTGCTTACCCTTCTCTACATAGATGACCCAGTTTATTTTCTAATAATTATTGAGCTCAGTTGAATACTTAATTAAAAAAAAAAATTAGTTCATAACTGGAGCTGGTGGTAGAATGGATGATTTAATAAGTAACTGAAATGGCGTATAGAAAGAGATTCTGCTATAAAAGATATACATGCTGTGTGTCTTCTTGTGTAGTCGTCCACTATATTCAACCTGTGTGTTTGCTTCTACAAATATCTGAAACAGAAAATTTATATTTCACCAAAAATAACCAAACCAATGAAAAGTACATTTAAATGTTATTTATTCTGTGAGCACAATGCTGCATCAAAACTAGTGCTGAAACTTCTCACAGAATTGAAGTACTTGCCTCAACCTCGGGATTCTATTGTATGTAAGGGAGTCTCAAGACTACATTATCAAACAGTGGAGAACTCCCTCAGCAAACATTAAATAATGTTATTTGCTACCAAGTCTCCATACTGCAGTCTCAAACTAATTTTCTCAGTCTTCATAGTTCACTTCTTTCTTACAGTTCCTTTATGTCTTTTCATTTGACGCACTCACCATTGAAACTCCTTCCCAATTCTCCAGGTTACCCAAATTCTGGTAACTACGGCAACCTTACTGCTGCTGTAAGTAAGGAATATTTTCCACGATCTTTCCAGGCGTGGATTTGCTATTGGATTAAATTGAAGATTTTTCCCACGTATTGGATTGTTTGTGGTGAAGTACAATTTGCATACCTATTGAAAGTGAATAATTCTGTTGTTGCAAAGCATTATTTTTCGACTATTTCAAAAGGACGCCTTCAGAGAAATGTATAACTGATGACAGACCCCCCCACCCCAAACAAAAAGGTCTCTACTTAGGAGACAACAACAACAACAAAATTACATAGGTATAACATTTTTCACATCGGGAGGACGTCCCCAGGCGCTGAAGTGGTGTCTGAGAATTGAGGGAGCATTATTCAACTCTCCATAGGTTTGTTCAATTTTGAGAATTCATAATTAGTTCCGCCCTCTAATATTAGGCAATCAAAGAGATTTGCAATGAAGATTATATTTGCACAAATATGTTAAAACTGACTAAAATTTCGTAGAAATTTGGGAATTTGTTGCACTCCATTCAATTTTTTTTGATTTAATGAATTTGTAAGTAGCTGCAGCCATCAAAATTGTGTATCTTACCAATAGTTATTGGTCAACAAGTTTAAATCATTACAATTCATCAAATTAAAATTGTAAGCACATAATTTTGGCTAATCAGTCCTTGAAGGGACTGAAACAAAATTTGCCTTGCCTGAGTCATTGGAACACATTAAGATTGATTGCCCAGTAGAATGGGATACTTTCTCTCTGCTGGAGTTCATGCAGTGAAGGACATAGACCATGCAGAGTGAGGGACGGGTATATAGGTATTTCTGACATACTTTTAAAGAATGCAGGACTTGGTTGTACCTAAATAAGCTCTTTATATTTCTGCACACCTCTGGTAAAATCTATTTGAAGGGTTGTTAAAATGGGAACCAATATCATCAGAAATGTGTATAGATCTGTTTTCTGTATTCCTAAACCAGTGTGTGGAACCCTGACTGTACAGCGCCTTGGGATGTCCGCCTGATGTGGAAGGCGCTATACAAATGTAAGTTGGTGTGTATTGTATGAATAATGCTTCCCAATTTGAGCAATTTTAACACCCAATTTTACCCAGTTCTGTTTTAATTCTTTGTACTGACGTTTACAATTAGAGATCCAATGCAGGAGAAATTTTGTTTTAATGTATTTGGTGAAAGTGTATAAGCAAGCTCAATCGTATTACACAAAAGCTGTGTTTGTGGCTTGATTGGAGCAATGTTTTCGTGTTTGTCCCATAGACAGAGTTTCTCTGTGTGTAGTCTGATAATAAATGGCACTGACCTCAGCCTTACACTGTTAGCTCCTGCTTATTTGAGCTGTTTAATTTTCTTCTAGCCAGCTAAATGTTTAAATATTGCTCTTAAGGGTCATTTAAACATTTGCATTCCGCAGGTCCTAATGGAATTGTGCAAAAAGATTGTGAGTCAAATGTACTCAGAAAAGTTAACCGTGTGGATTTTATGCTGATAATTGTGTGTAATTATATTATAAAGTCCTAATGTGCATTAAAAATTGCAGATATATCTGGTTTGCTAAATAAAGTACTTAGAAGCTGGAAAATCATGAGCTAAGGCATGCATAAGTTATGTGGAACAGAATTTCCTTCTGGAAACCTCCACTATGAGAGTATCCCACAGGCGATTGATGGCCCCACAGGGTAGAACTTGCTCTATATGATGTCCATGGCATTTCCCTTCAGAACAACAGCTAACCATTTGGATTTTTTTTGCATGTTTAAATGTTAATGGCCTTACAAATGATCACACAGAAATGTGTGCATAGAGCAGGAGGTGGTGCGATTTGTACACACTGGAAAACTTTCATAAATTCTTCAAAAGTAAAATGTTGGGAAAAATTAAGCCTATTTATTACTCATCTATTTGCGTACTAAAATTGTTAGATTTCGAACTTAAATAAAATTAGTGGATCGTTGACTCTTTGCATTCCTCACATAATGAGAATAGATGCTCTCAGAAATTTGCCTTAAAGTGAAATAGCTTCTGCGTATGTGTAGCTTATATATCAGTTATATGTTGATTTTAGTCAAACAGATTGAATTGTTTACTAGTTGTTTTTGGGTGGATGGGGTGGGTGGGGGAACACAACATAAAATACTAAATAGCAAAGGATATTGTTTGCATAATAATGATTATAAATGGGATTCCATAGTTAGTTATTACAACAAACACGCTTGGAAGCAAAAGTTTATCCTGCAGGATGTTGTGATGCAATTGTTACGTTATTTTGGCAATAACAGACAAATCTACAGAACCTCTACTGATTTTCTCCTTCCCATGGGAATCCAGCAAAGAGAGATAAAAATAGTTACAATCTCAAATTACATTTTACTTTTTTTTTAAAAAAGGCTAACTTCCATGTACTTGTGGTTCCCATAAGTTAACAGGGCTTTTAAAGTTGTGAAATAAATCTAGGTTACTATTTGGCAGTGAGTTACAATGTAGTAATTCATAATGAATCGTCCACTGACGACACTGTGAGAGAAAAGGGTTCAGTAGGTTCTGAATGCCAGGAGAAGCATTAATCTGCAATATTGTCTTAACCTCACTTCTAAAACTTTTTGATACATTTTGAAATGTATATTAAATACTCCTTTTACAAAAATACTGCGTTGGACATTCTTACTATAACATACATAGAAGAAAAAGCAATAAACATGATATTGTGGCAGAATATTACTATTTGATAGTTGGTATATATTTTATATATAAAATTATATAGATACTAATAAACAATGTAATATGGTACTGCAGAATGTGCAGGAGTCTGCGTAGCAGGGGTTGCAACCTCTATCTCTTGAGTTGAATTTTAATCTTCGTGTGTGACTTTTTTCTGACATAATCCTTTCTCTTTTGTTCCCGAATTTCTATTATCAGCTGCCGACATATATCTATTTACTCCTATTTTTGGGAATGTATTTTTTTCCCCCCGCCAAGCACAAATTACAACTCTGAACTTAGCTAACCAGCACCAGTCAGAGCTTCTGTGGAGAGTGACGATACAAATCAAGTTGGTTGTTGAAATGGTGCAGGCAGCTACTCTCAAATTATTTAAAAGCCCTCACCTAACACTGCCCTCAGCAAAGTTGCCTTTTCGAGAATGTGTTGTATAAAGTTAACAGAAAGAATCCCAGATAGTAAGCCATTACCACATGCAAACTGCATTATATCAACCAAGAATATTCCCAGGTTCAATTCTTCAATCTCTGGCAAGTGATGGAATTTCGGCTAGAGCAGCAAGGTGGTACAATTGGTTTTGTCCCTCCCTCACCACCATCCACCTCCTAGTTATGGAGATGAAAAAACCCTACAGATTTCTGATCACTAACCTGTGATTTTCCCGGCGGTCAAATAACCTCCCAATGCTCAGTATTTTGGCTTAGAAAATGCAACATGAACACCAGAGTGAAGTTAGTGGGGAGGCCATCACCTGCAGGACCATCTGGCCATTGAGCACTGACTTCAGGAGATAGACACAGAAAAAAAAATGTTGCCCCAGTTTACTGCACAAAGAAGGTTACTGCACTATTTATCATGAAATAGTTATTCAATTTTAAATACAGGACTGTGGAATGAATGTGCAAATACTTACTTTCAGGTTAATTGGTGTTAACGGAATGCATGGTTACTGAATAATGTGCCTTTTTTAACTCCACAACGTCAATTGTGAGGGAAAGATAATGCCAAGTGTTAATAATGCATCCTTTAGCATTTGGCGATAGATGTAAAATCAGTGGTTGGTTCGTATCACACAGATTTCTATCGAGGGAGGTAGGTGGGAAAACAGTTGGGTTGTTTCTCTGTTGCTGTCTGATCAGCGAGTGTAAATATTTTCTCCATCATTTTGCAGTTGGAAGAAGTGTAAGTTGCTTAGTGGCAGTTTAGAGCTTGTTTTGGTGAGCTATGCATGACATTCTTGTAAAAGTAGTAATCATACATAGCTCTTATCTTGCATATGTATGCACTTCAAAGTGCTTCCACTACTTTTTGACGTTGATCATCTCAACGTCATTTTGTTGTGTTGACCAAATCTCTTGTGAAGTGCAACAAAATGACTTGAAGTGTGGACCAAAGCAATTTGGGAAGCTGAACACCTGAGAATGATTTTGCCGATATTTTGCATGATAATGGTGCGGATGGTTTGTATCACATTTTGTTTTAGAAGGATAAGTTTGTTTTGATAACAAAGGAGGTGGATTTGTCCTATCAGTGGTTCAAAATGTATTTTTGCTACTGCTCAGCATTGCACCTTGGAGATTGTGGCAAAATTCACTGAACATTCAGTGTAGTGGTAATGGTGGTATTTATCTCTCATCTTAGTTGATGTCTGAAATTAAGAGTTTGTCTTGATCACAATTGACATATTTGACTTTTTAATACAGCAACACATTGTATGTTTGATCCATATAGATGAAATGTTTCCTTGTTTGCTGAGCCATACTTGTACTTAGACAGTATATTCACCTACATTTAGTGAAGATGAATAAATATTTGGGTTTGCTTAATTATCTTTTGGGAACCGGGGAGTGTCTCGGCAGAACTTCCTCAGGAGTTGGAGTGGATGGGGCAGATTCCACAATGAAGAAACTTGCATTTTTCATAGATATCAAAGCATCTTGTAATGATTCAAAGTAATTACCATCAAGTGCAGTGACCGTTTTTGTACCGCAAACACAAGAGCGATTTGTGCCCAAGTTTCACAAATAACGATGAGTTGAATGATCAGTTCACCCAGAGGATTGCTGACCAATTCTGGGATTGCTAACTTCTACCTGAACAGGCCCAGAGTTTAATGTCATAACTCAGTGATGGCATGTTTGATGGTATGGAGCATTCTCCAAGTACTGCATTGAAATTTCAAATTAGACTGTGAGTTCAAGTACCTCTATAGTGCTTGAACCCACAACCCTTTGAACCAGTTGAGCCAATCTGACACCCAACCCAATAATACGTTGTGCTCTGTCTGTGAACGGAGCAAGCTTTATTGGCCTATTGATCCTTTCTCCAACCATGCTTTCTCTTGTTCAAACTAAAAACAGATTTCTTAATGTCAGTTCCATGTAGCCAGAGTTAAATGAGACGTGAAGCATGGAAATACCATCTGATGTATTTGAGAAACTATTCCCATAATGGAAATGTGGTTGCATTGATAGGAAAATGTTGAGTACTGTGGCTGACCCATTAATTAAACTGCAGTTACTAATACCTTCACCACCAAGTACACTAAGAGCAGGAGAATATGCACTTCAAAATCACTGTTACTAGGAAGATGGTTTTCCAGTGATCTTTTTTTAAAAAATTTTTTTTAAAGTTTCTCACCAGCACATTTTCATAGCTTACTAGCAGCTTCAAGTGGTGGAACTCAAATACAACAGTAGCAAAGTATTAAAATCTCAAAAAAAATGTTGTTGGATTCAAGATCACAGTATCCTTTTCAGGAAAAGTATATAAACCCTCTGGTTTCTCCCTCTCCCTCCCAACACAAAATTCAGGTAAGCCACTGAAAATATTGCTCTGTATGTTTTTCTGATGAGAAAAATGTACTAATTGCGTTTTACTAGGCATACCTCCTGCATGGTATACTGAAATGACATGTTGCTAAGATCGCATTATATGTTAAGATAAGTCCTCTAAACTTGCTGTTTTTAAATCAAATTGTGAGCATCAATTCTTGACAATTATCAAAAATTGTTTCTCAGCAATTGGCAACATAGCCTAGGAGGTCTCTTGTTAAATCCATAGTGGGAGTCACAGGGAATATGCTTAACCTGCAGGTCATCTCTTAATGTAATTATTAATGATTGATTCTGTTTATCCTTGAAATCGATATGAGAAGCGAAATGGCTTGGAAAGTATTAGGGTTTGATTTCTTTTCTCTCATAGGAATGATTCTTAGACAAGACTAAAGCTAACTGTGGAGGGGTAAGAAAATCATGGAATTGTAAGGTAGTTTTTAAATAGACATTTATAGTATATGTCTTAAGTGCGATATTTCCCTAGTGAATGAATGTGACCTAGATCAGTTAAAGATTATGATTTGGTATGGTAACATCTCCTGCCACTAGTAGTTAAGCTGGCATATGGAGTAATTGATCTGCCTGTGAATGCTCCAATGTAAAAACAATTCAGGCTATTTGAACTATATTTTACAAGTGTGCATGGGACCTTTGGGACTGTATATTGAAAAATGTAGTTGTATGGCAATTCCATAGGAACCCAATTAAAACAGATTGGCTCAGTGTTTCCAATTTTTCATTTTACAAAAATGTAATGTACGTCTTTTTAACACAATTTTATATAGTTTGCAGTACCTTCAATCAGTAACATGATAAGTATTTATTTGAAATTACAAGGCGAATGTCACAGTGCAGCAAAGAGAGAGGCTTCAGTAGTTACTTAATACCGTACAAATTCCTGCTGAAAGTGTAAAAATGGCAGTGTTCCCTTCACTGGTGCTTTCGTGTGCAAAACAAACGTTAAGGATTTTGTTTCCAGGGTACAGTAATTATTTACGTATTGCAGAGGGAGAACAGCGGTTTGCATTTGTTTTCATTAAATATATCGAAGATTTTATGTCAAAGTTTGAAGAAAACATTTCCGGGGGAAAAAAAGACATTTTTCTTGGCATAAAAAGGGGTTTTACAGCACTGCAGGTGATTTTAATTTTAAAAATTGAACTGTATCCAATAAATACTTTGTGCTGGATGACCAGTGCCGGTCATAATAAAATCATTAATTACATGTATTATATGTTTGAGTTCTTCACAGTGTACACAATGCAGCGTTTGTAAAGATTGATTTTGTGTACTTAATGCTGTTCTCAGGGAAATAATTAAAGATTGTTTTTTTGTCCCCAGTTTTGTTTTTGAAGCCCATGCTATAATTATGATTTATATTGAAGATCTCAAACTCACAGCATTAACATTTTTTCTTTTTTTATAAAAACAGAAAGTTTAAGCTTAGTTTAAAAGATTTATAACCATATGGAAGCTTTGTCTCTGTTTGTCAGTAACCTACACAAGTTCTGGGTGTAGGTTACCCTGAGAATCCGAATAGTTTGGAGCGTGTGATAAGAGCAGCTCATTCTCATCTCATCTGTTGCTTGCAACTCATTACAGATGATAGTTGACCTGTGGAACCCATAGATTCCTGTTTGCTGGCAACAAGTTCCCATTTCTGTTCTGGCATTTCATGCTTAGACATTAAGAGTCATAATGGCCAATTTGTGTAATCACAGCCTAAATCACTATCATATGTGCACAAAATAGTACAACTGACAGACTCGTTTTCAATTGCTTATAAAGGCTCATGCTGCATCTCTTATCTGTTACTAACAGGCTTCTACTTTCTACTTTTACAGCAGAAACTGCTTCACGTGGCTATAGTGGCAGTGAGACTTCATCAAAAAGTGAGTTCCAATGAAAATATCCTGACATACAAGTATGAATCAAAAAAGCAACAACATTACAAATGAGTTCACATATATAGCAGTATTGTGCTTTTCCCCAGTGTCCAGCAGTCACTGTTTGGTATCTAGTTGACAAGATTGATGCTGCAGTGTAAATCTCTGTAGCGCTGTCATGGCTGGTAACAGGCATCAGTGGACCTTTCCCCATCACAAATCTATCTTCAGTTGAATAGAGATTAATAAGATGAAGCTCTGTTCTTCCATATGTTGAGTTTTACTGCTTCTCACCCCTCCCTGAAAATAAAAGAAAACAAAAATATAATTAGTCTGCACTAGAATCACATCTCTGCATGGCTCTTGATAGAAACCAAGTCAGTCAGGAACTGTACTTTATTTTAGATATCAGTGAGCCTAAACTGTACTGGGATACTGATGAGAAGGATCCTGTTACTTTTGTGCTTATGTAGCAAGAGAAATACCTTGATGCACTCATGTATCAAAATCATTTAAACAGAATCGGGTCAGTGTCCTAAAGGACACTCTGCTGTTAATACGTAAAGAAGGGAGAAAAAGATTGTATGCTGAAAAAGGCAGTGACACAGTCAGACCATAATATTATCAACCCCATTACATACAAAAAGTTGCGACGAAATTTAAATGTTTTAAGAGTAGAATTCTTTTTTAAAAATCCTACTTGAAACCATAATAAATCACTATTTCTACATAACCTTGGATTGAATGAATTCATGCCCCTCACCCACTCCCCTCTCTCTTAGCCTATGCTGACTAAATCTTTAGCTTCTTTTCTGTAATATGTTGAAAATGATCTACAAGATCTGAAAACGCATACATCAGGTTAATTGTAGATTATGTTTTATTTGTGAGAGGGTCATATGCATGCCTATCTGTGCAAAATATTTGCTGGTAGAAATAACAGAGTTAAGTAGCTAGATCATTTATGTCTTATGGTAAGTTAGGTAGCTCTCTCTGCTGATTGCATCACCACCCCCACCCCCCCCACCCCCATCGGTGCAAATCTTGCATTTTTACAAATCAATGCTAATGAGCTGTGCTATCTTCAGTATAAATAATATTCCTTGCAGTTGATTTAACACCTTTCATGTCGAGAGGACATCTCCGAGTGTTTCATGGATATAGTGTAAAGTGTTGTGACTGTGTAACGTGTTGGCAAATGGGGAAACAGCTCAAACAGCTAAGAGAAGGTTGCTTAAATGGCAGGCTTACCTTTAGGCCTTTTCTGAAAATCCCTTAGAAAAAAAAATTCTTAGTTTCAATAACTGTTTCTTTATTTTCTGCTGATGTCTGATGATTTTATCCGTGTTGGTGTTAATTTCAAATAGCGATTGCTGGTGATATTGGCTTAGAGGAGTTACTGAGTCTGACAGTGCAGGGAGATGAATTAACATTCACGGTTGAAACCACACAATTCTAGTGCCCTGGGTTAATCACCATATGTTAATTGCACTCTGTATTTCTTCAAGCACATTTCACTACTGATGTCATCAGTGCTCATTATTTGTACCAAAAAGAAATAAAAGGAATTTCAAGTTCATCCAAATTATTTTGTTAAAAATCAATGTTATTTAAAACTAAATACAGTACAGTAATAACTTTCATTCTTTAAGCAAGTTGCCCACAGTGGTGAGAGTGGAAAAAATGGATCTGACCCAGGCTTTAATAAAGAGCAAAAGATGTATTTGATCAGAATAGGATCAGGAACTTAGAATATACCATGAATCCGATTAAAACTCAGCAAGATAAGTCAAAGTAGTGAGGTTCAAAAATATAAGGGAATTTATAATAAGGGAGATTGGTGCATTTCACACAAAAGCATGTTATTTCAATTTGCTTTTTATTGTTTCTCAATTTTTTTTTACCCTGTGGGTGTAACTATTCTGCTACTACAATGCAAGGCATGATTGATGATATTCAATGCTATTAGAAAGTTGCTCTTCTGATACAATTCCAATATTGTATAGTGTACATGGGGACCTGCTATAGCATATAGTGCTGGTGTTTGTCCAATCTACCCTTCAGTTTCACAAATAAAAGCACCTCCTTGGAGGCTCAGCCCACTAAATTTGTTATTTTTATATATTTTTTAACTTTAGTGGTTTAGTCTTATAAACTCAATGATAATTTTCTGCTGCGATAATGAAATGACAAAGGTAATTGCATACCATATGTATATAGTTGAAAAAAACAATAAAATTAATCCGAATTAGCCTGACTTGTCGATGAGAAGTATTTATGATATGTTGCAAAGCAATAACAGAGGTTGATGTCATTATAGTAGGGATGCAAGTTATTGCTTTAATGTAATAGCATTTGAAATTTAAAAAAGAGAGACAATGTTATGGTTTGGAGCTGATTGTGTTTTTGAAATTAAGTTGTAGAGGTTCTGATAATTGCCAGCAATAATGCATTGAGAATGCAATATCTTTTATTGTGTTATGCCCAATTGCATTATCTTGTATTTGTTGTGTCTCGCGTCAGCTCTGCGGAGTCTGTAGTTAAAGCGGTTATACATTGAGCTTTGTGAAGAATTTACTAGACAAGGCATGGAAATAATAAAGTTTGTATTAATAAGTAACTCAATATATTTCGGCACATCTATTTCTGTTAGTATCTGGTCTCACTCCTGCTCCTCATAAATCCCAACACTAATATTTAATTTAGTTGTTTATCTAGCACAGACCAGTTTCAGAAGGTACAGATATGCAGCGTTACAATTTGGCTTTTCTCAGATACCATCCTCCATATTTGAAGTTGCCCATCAGAATGTAGGGGAATATATCAGAAGTTATTCTACTCTGATTAAAATTACAAGTATGTCAATAAAATGAACGCATGAATAGCAACGAGAGGAAAATTGGAATTTCAGCTGTATGGTCATTCCAATTGTTTAAATAGAAGCTGCAATTTTCCTAGTACAAGTAGCAAATAATGTTTATAGACAACATTGTTGAATAGTAATTAAAGCACTTGACTGCTATTGGAAGCCAATTAAGCCAGAAAATCTATGATTTTCCGCTGTGTTGGAGAGCTACGGAACTTGAGGGTATTTAATTGTACAGTAGTCTGTTGAGGCAGTCGCTTCAACTTTTCTATTATGACCAAAAATAAGAAGGGTGATTTCAAAGGAAATGGGTAGAAAAGGCATGTTACAGTATATTCCATTTTGAAATATTCTATTGTGGTGAAGCAAAGAGCTTCTGCTCTCTCTCTCTCTCTCTCCACCGCACGCTGTCTGTCACAATTCAGTTCTGGTGAGGAGCTTGTTATGTGGGGAATTGTGATCAAGAGTCTCGGTCCAACCAATGGCTGCACAATGTGATTTAATTTTCAATTCAGAAATAATCTTTTCACCTGACTTTCACTTTGTTTACATCACACAGCTTGCTTTAATGGGCATTCCAGAATTTCTGATCATTAAACTTTCGCACCAGTGTAACTGCACGTTGTTTACTGAAAACAAGGGCATTACAAACCACGCGCATGAACTCTGCAATGCAGTGCTCACTCTGTGACGTATACACTTTAATGACCCTTGCAATTGGTATGGCACATTTTTTACATGAAATGCAGTTTTCGTCCGCGTGGATGACCTGTCGTTATGAAGTTGTTAACTAATTCACGCTGTCTTGTGTTGATTAGTTACTTGAATGTTACCAATGTTGGGCAGCAAGGTGCTACTCATAGGAAATTGCAGCTCATCCTGCGATAATCGGGTTGATTTACCACTGGATTTCTTAATGGCCATAATGACTGACAAGGGTGCACTTTCCATAAAGCTGCTACAATACTTTTAATTCACTTAAAATCAGCAGGGACCAGAACATTTCCACGTTAACAGAGCTGGTTTGTTTTATAATTCCTTTAAGTGAATTGCACATACGTGAACAACAGCAACAGTACCTCTATGTGAAATGTTCTGAGCAGGGGATCGATTATCACAATCCTTAACTCAGGGTCACCAACACAATTCTGGAATTTATCTGATATGAGAGCAGGTGAAACATGAAATTAGTTTAAATGGAAATTTGATTTGGTCATTGTAATTGGTTACACATTTCCATCAGGAATCCGTCCTAACTATGTGTTCAAACTGTTAGGTTTTCCATAAAGTAGAAAGCGTACAGAAGTCCCAATCACATGTTTTCTGAATCGCTTCTGAGTGTCATGCATCTGACACATGTCTAGCTCAAACCTGATTGAAATATAGCAAAGTTTTGCCCTAAATTCTGACCCTTCTGGATGGAAAATATTGCTGTCTCGAAGAAACAGGAATTCTAGCACTGTGCACTGAAATAGTTTTGAAAGTTGCGATGTCTGAATTGGTGATATTTACTATTGAGATTATTCTTTTTGCATGTCTCATTCAAAAAAAATGATGTTATGTGGCACACAATATGTTGCCTCCAACATTCAACAAACTGTTTTAAATATATTCCATATGTTGGTACTGTAACTGGATTTGACCTTTACATTCAAAGTTTAGTTTCTGAAATGTGGACTTTATTTTCAAGTCATAAACCTGTACTGTCTTTAGGACTTTTCTTTTGCTTGGGTAGTGATAAATATGTACCAATTTCAGAGGGCAGAGGATTCTAAAGTAGTGTTTGCATTGAAGTCCAATGTTTCTTTTAAAACAGCTCTTGTTACAGTGAGAAAGTTCATAATACATCATGAAAAGTGCAGCATATTCCATTGCCAATCTCAGTTACTGTTTCCACCATTTTGGATCTCCCCCACCCCTCAAATTGGCCCCATCTTTTACATGCAGGAATTTCAGTTCCGCTGAACAAATTCTAGACAATGCTGCACTTTACAGGCCACTGAATTATGGAGTCCAGTTTTTTTTATTATGAAGAGTTACTCTACTAAAAATATTCTTTTAGAGAAAAACTGCTGACACTACATACATTGATGTATTGGTTGTAGCACAATTTAACACACACTCTTGTTAAAAATCTCATTAAGTTGGACTTCCAGGACAAACACTAACTTGTGGATGTTAAGTTATTATGTTATCTGTTAAACTCTGAATCATGTTGTGATGATTCTTATTGAGTTAAACTCACAAAATGCCAAACGATTATGAAATGTTATTGGTTTAGCAAGAAAACCATTGAAGGCAGCAATATAGACAGAATTATAGGTTAATATCATCCTAAGGGCAGTTGTTTGAAACCCATATAAATTTTGGCTGGTGAAAAGGTTACATTAGGTGGCTGTTTGTTCACCTTGCATTTTCAATTCTTTCAGTGCTACGTCCCATCATGATTTGGGACATTAATTTAATTTTGACATATCATGCACATAACTAAAATAAATATTTAGCATGCTACATTTGAAGTCATTTTCTCAACTCTGCAGACGCCATCAGCATATGCCATTTGAACTGAGATAATGAGTCCATATTTACTGAAGCATGCAAGGACTAATTGCCAAGGTGCTCTTGTCCACCTCTATCCAGTATCATTATGTGTGTAACAGTTTTGAATTACTGGGCTATTAAATTAAGCGTTTGCTTGAAACCGTACCTTAGTTTAGGTAATGCAAAATGAAAGTCTTGTATTTATTTTGGCAGTTCTCCATTATTAATAACATTTAAAATGAATGGGTAGCTTTAATTCTATATAAAATAATGATGAACTGGTGGGTCGGAACAGCAGCTATTAATGTGATGACATAGTTGGGGCAACAATGGAGTGCTGCTTTTATGGTATATTTTCCACCTTCTTGCCAGTTGGATGTCACATGTGTGGAGTAAAATGGACAAAAGTAAAGTAGTCCTGCCAAAACGGGCACGTTTTTAAAAGTAAAACAAACTGGCAGCCTATCGTTCACATTTTAATGATTGAAAAGAGCTGACTATCCCTTGAGCTCTTTTCAATCATTAAAAATATCACCAGCAGAATGAGGCCATTGAGCTGCTCTCTGTGGATGTGTTGAAGCCCGCATGCTCAGAGCTGTGCCTTCCTCAACTTCAGAGCAATGCGAGTGGAGCGGCCAATATAAACGTGGCTTCCTGCTCAAGACCACTGCTGAAAATAGAACTATTAGTGCAACCCATTGTGCAGCATAAAAGGGGCATTAATGTGACTGTGTCGATGATGTGAATGTCGTACAGTATGCACAAGGCAGGCGTTAGAGCCATTTTGATGATAAATCGGCATTATCACAGACTGAGCAATAAAAAAATTAACACCATGTTGAAGTCTGTTTATGCTATGATGATTACGGCAAAGAAGCATAAGTTTTTTTTTACTCTGCTAAAAAGAAAAAGTTGTGAATGCAGTCTCTAAGCCGAAAATAATGTTCACAGTAGTGTTTTGCATTAGAGAGAGGAACACAAACCAGTAGTGTAGTTAGGGTTTGGCATTATTGCTATTACTAAGGATGCTGTGTAGATGGGATGCACTTAGCTGAATAAAAACCTTATATACTGTATCTACAAACATATACACACACAAATATGCTTAGTTGGAGAGTGTTGGCAGAACAGGTTTGATGTTTGGTCAACTTGTTGATCTCACCTGGGCTGAAAGAGCCCGATCCCAAACCTATGACTTTTTATTTTAGATGGTGGTTAACCTGCTTTGGATTTTCCAGCATTTCTCTGTTTACTGCTGATCTCTCTACCTCTGGAATGAAGCCTGTCATCAGACATTTGAGCTACAATGATTGTTGAGGCGGCCTGAAGTGGCACTCAACTCTGTGACTGACCCTGTGGAGGTATTGAGCACTGATCCCTCCTCTCACAGTAATATTTCATGCAGTACAGAGCTTTTCTCCACACTAATGGGAAGAAATTGCACTGCGTCTAGATTTACTCTTATTTACATCGTGTCTGCAATTGTTTTGGGGGAAATTCTTGAATCCAGCCTTAATTGTGAAGCTCTTTTTTCTATGACCCATCAAGTGGATTTGGTTTTTCATACAGCCAGAAATAATGAAGTAATCTGATATTTTTGCTCTGCTTACAGTGAATAACAGAGTAGTGATTAAATTCATGTGCTTTAGATCAATTTTCTGTCAGGAATTGCCCAGATGAAAATTTCTTATATTTTAAAAATCAAGGACTATGAAAGTTGGTGCTTTCTTTGTGCATCTGAAGTATTAGTGTTGCCTGAGTAATTGCATTGGATATATCAAGTTGAGGATGGCATTAATATTTGCATTATTTAATGCTGATGTTTGTCTGAAAAGTGACACCTGGCATATTTCTAGTGCCCTGGGTAGTGGCAGTAAACATCATCACCATTTATTAATGATGGGTCGAAATGGGTGGTAAATCTAATACTGCTGCATTGACCCTGTTTACGTATTTTCTAGCAGTCTTTAAATTAATTGAGATCTGGGCACATGGTGAGACTCGAAATGGCAGATCTTTACTATTGGGAATATCTAACCCCGTGCACTTAATGTAGAAGGTTTTTTTTGGTGTTTCTGACATAGCTGCAAAGACATGTGAATGCCACTGTTTGCACACTCACTCTACATTTAGACAAAGAGAGAAAATAATAAGAGCATAACGTGACTTGCAATGATTGGCTTACGGGGGACTAGAACTATCCCAGTTCGTTTTTCATCCTAATTTTCCTTTAAATGTCCCTCTCCTTTGCTGACTGAGGTGACGGGATCAGGATGCCTGAGGATGTTATAGCCAACTGTAGAATTCCATTGCTTCTTCAGCTGATTTTGCCCTCAGTCAACATGGATGAGGAATTCAATCTGGGACCTTCCTGGTATGTTTGGCACCATACCATACTATTGCAGTGCCCTTATCCACTGTACCTCTGGGAAACTAATCCAGTTTAAGTAAGGTTTGAAATGAAAGAATTGAATCGAACACACCGTTAAGTATTATATGTTCCAAACACAGCTGTTTTTTTTTCATCCAAATATTTAATATGGCCTTTATCCCTTTTGAGGGATAAAGTAGCATTTCTATACCAAAATTAAATGTGTAACTGGATTTAAAACTGTTCAATTTGCTCAGAGAACTGGAAAAGGAATATGTGATCCCAGTTGGATCAGACTGTAGTATCTTCCTCCACATCCTTCATTTCCCCCTATTGACTGCTGGCTCATGTACCAGCTCATGCTGTGTCTCCCTGATTTCCGAGTTACTGATGTAGATACAGCACCCTGCTGCCAGTGCTTGTTAGTGTCAGCGTCACATAAACAACAGGTTTTGTGGCCCCATGTAGTCATTTTGCCTCAGCAAAATATTTCCCCCTTCAGATGCATCTCTTTTGTGTATTCATTATATCGTGTATCCTTTCTTCTGTCATTTCTTCTGTCTATGCATGAATGTACAGAATCTATGTATTTTCCAACTCTTGATCTTTTCTTAACCCCTTAATGGTGAAGACTAGCAATACGGGAAGTACTTGTCTGATCTGTATGATGGGGGAAAAGTGCAAAATATTGCTTATCTTATAGTCGTCCTCATTTTACTACTTACTATGATATCCTCATTTTGATATTCATCTTCTTGTTGAGTCCTGTTATCTTGAATCTTGCTGAGTAGCAAGAGGCCACTTCAGTACAATAGGTAAAGGAGGAATGTTAAGTATAAAAACAGAGAATGTGCTGCTGAGTTTTATGTATGGTTTTATACTAAGTTTTCCAAGTGCAAAACCCAAGATGTTGAATCTGTAAAATACACTGGTTAGGCCACAGCTGGAATATTGAGTGTAATTTGGAGCACTGTATTATAGAAAACAGATCAGCTTTGGAGAAGGTGCAACCCAGATTTACTCAGGATGAGGCCAGGGATGAGTGGATATAGTTATGATTAAAGGCTTAAAAACCAAGTCTCTTCACTTGAGCAGAGAAAGGTTAAGATGGGATATAATAGAAGTGTTGAAATTTATGAAAGGACTTGAGAGGGCAAATGGTGAAAGATTGTTTCCACAAGTAAGTGAAATGGTAACAAGTGGGGACTGACTCAAGATTACTGCAAATCAGAAAGAGGAGAGAGGGCATTTTAGAGGGAAACTTGAAATGTTGATATAAAAATGAGATTATGTCCTACAAAGTAAGACATTATTGCCTTATTGTTTGATGCTATATAAATGGGGAAAGTACTTACTATTAAACGCATTCCCTCAGTGGTATTCTGCACTAGCACTACATTGTACCCCTGCTCCGATAAGTAAGGGAAGCAACTTTGTTAGGAATATAAAGATAGTTTCACGTATGCTGTGGAGTGTGGATAATAAAGTGTGCCATTTGTACATCGACAGCATGTGCTTTCCAATGTGAGGGAAATGGTTCTATAAACTGTGAAGGAGTATGAATAGGTTGAGTGCAATATGATCCCAGCCAAGGAACAGTAAGATGGGTAGGAACCTTACCATCATATCAAAAATGTCAAAAACCATTGGCTGCTCTGAGAGATTGGCTGATGGCTTTTGACACATGTACACAAGATATAGTGAACCTATCTAATGTTTTTATCCATATTAATTAATATTTCAGTACAAAATCCTTGTCAGACATTGCATCTCTCCTGACATGTTAGCTTCCTTGTTGCACACGGACATGTGTCAGATGATAATGTGTGATTCAATTATTCTTTACTTTGGTCCGAGAATTATTTAGATTGAACAAGTCAACAATTTTTGTAAACAAAACTGCAAAGATTGGAGAATATATTGAGCTTTGGAAGTGTGTACAGAAAAGGAAGAAAATAAAATCCTCATCAGCTTTTGTTGTGAAACTGGATTTTTTAAAAAGTCAAACTTTTCAGTATAGTATGAGAACATATTTTTTATAATATGCTAGTGCAGTGTTGCTTAGCCATTATTAATACTGTTGCTTTACAAATAATACGCAAACCATGTGGTTTTAATGTACTTGAAAATGTATTTGAATTCCCACTGGAAAAGTCTGCTATATGTCCTTGGCACTTCAAAATGACTCATTGATTGGCCATCACGCTAATGTGGTATTGTTGGCTTGTTAAATGCTTTTCAAATAATTATCAGAAAATGGCTTAGTACCATTACTGCAAAACAACGCTCAGATATTATTATTTTTCACTAGAGTTCCACAAGAATTTCTCTTGCTAGTTAATGCCATCTCGAAGTTTGTTTGTAACTTGCAATCAAGAGTACTATTTTCCGAAAGGCATGAGTGTTCTCCCCAGGAAAGAAATTCCTGGAATGTACACTCCAAACAAGGGGACATTTTGCATCCTAATTCTAGCAAATCAGCTATGTTTGATTCGTTCTTTCAAGAAAATTTCAATAAATATTTACTACTTTCTCAAGTGGATAATTCTTTTTCCTTGCGATCAATAGTTTTTAAGTGATTGATTGATTAGCGTGAGTTTTTTTTGTTTTTATTTTAGGGGCTATTTGTGAAATGGAATTCAGGTTATAATGGCAAAGTCTTTTGTAATCATGGTAGTTTCTCTCAAATGGTTGTACCATCTCTACTCGTGATCAGGTCTAATTTTTTCTACGAAGCGACAAGAGAATCCGCTCACCTTGCAAGCGTGAGATGCGTGTTCGAATCCAGGCAGGTCAGGGCGATACCTTGGGCAAGTTTCCTTACTTGACATCCCTAACAATAATCCCTCCAAAAAAAAACACACAATAATAAAATTGGTCATTTGAATCCACGATTGTTTATGGGACACTGCTGTGTGCAATTGGCTGCTCTGTTTCACCCTCAAATATACAGTCAATTCACTTTACAGTACATTCTGTGAAGCACTTTGAGACGTCTAGAAGATGTGAAAAAACACTATATCAAATGCAAGGATTATTATTAATTAGATGGACTGTCTTTTATTCAGTGAACAATTCTTTAATTGTATCATAACAAAAAACGTCTGATTTATTTTGCATAAATAAGAAGAAATGCTCTCTGGAAGTCATGCCTGCATTTTGATACGTTCATGTAGCCACTTAATTATAAAGGAGCAATATTTAGACTGTTGCTGCAATTGATTTCACCCACCATACTGTTTTCTTGGACAGCAATTGTGAAAAAAAACGACACAACAACTTGAATGCATTAAAACACCACTCACACAGGATAGTGTCCCAAATGTTTTAAAAGAAAAAAGAAAATTGGGTGCAAAATGAAACTTTTTAAACAAATAAGAGATATATCATTGACTGGGAAAAGTGACAGATTCACTCATTGTGGAATCTGATGAGAGCTTTTTTCCATCTTACAGATGTATGGCATTGCTGGTGGACTGGCTCACTGCACATTCCCCCAAATAATGAACGCAGTTTGGAGAGGTTATGATTGATAGATCTGTGTGAAAATTAGCCTGATCAGTTTGTTGGGACAGAAATTCAATATCCATATTTTCTGTAAAACCATTACTGATTTCATTTCATTGACACAGGAATGTATTTCTGCAAAATTATTGTATTTATCTTTGAAATTACAACATTTAAGCTATCATTTACAATGTGTAGATGGAGTGCAACAAAATATTCAATTTAACTAAAAACTGAAAGGTCCTGTTGAAGATCAGTATCTCCTCTGCCTTCTCCTCTCCCACCATTTTCTTTCACTATAAAATTGTAGATACCAAACAGCTGAAGTAGTAATTTTACAATGGCACAGTTCATGAAGATACGATGAAAAAATTATATGTATGCTTTCAAGAACTGTACAATACAACTGAATAAAATATGAGACAAAGCATCTTGCTGACAATTTAATGTAGAATGCACAAAATGTTATTGCGTGTAACACAATTATTAAACATTAAAGTATGGTTATACTAAAGGGACATGATTAATTGGATTTTGATGACTACATTCCAACTGCTTGAAAATGTTTGGGTAGATTGAAGAGCAAGGAGCTGTTTAAAATTGGAAGACCTTAGGAAAATAACAAACTCTGTGTCTGGCAAATTTGCCTAAATATATCATTTTGCATTTTATTTTGTACAGATCAAATAATCATGCGAATGCTTGTATGTCACATTTCTAAATGCTTTAATTATTGAACTGTCTGTGATGGCTCTGACTGGCTGAAAATGCTGTCATGACTACCTTTTACTAGCATGAGGTCGTCTACCTGCTTGTTTGGAACCCAAAGAAAATATCAATTTGAAGGCTGGTAGACTGGTGGAAAAATGTGCATCCTGCTAACAGTATCTAGCTTGTCATTAAATATTGCTGTGGGAGTTGAAACACTCAATAGCAGGATGTAGAAATTGAGATTGTGGAACAGAATCATACAATAGTGAGGGGCTTAATCTCGGTTGTGAACATTGAAACTCTATCTATCTATCTATCTATCTATCTGTCTATCTGTCTGTCTGTCTGTCTGTCTGTCTGTCTGTCTGTCTGTCTGT
The DNA here is from genome assembly GCA_035084275.1 of Hydrolagus colliei. Classification (NCBI taxonomy): domain Eukaryota; kingdom Metazoa; phylum Chordata; class Chondrichthyes; order Chimaeriformes; family Chimaeridae; genus Hydrolagus; species Hydrolagus colliei. The sequence continues at coordinate 4,484,694 of CM068748.1, forward strand.
CTGTCTGTCTGTGTCTGTCTGTCTGTCTAATCGTGCATGCTGTCTAATGTTGGATGTAAAGCTAAGCAGAGTGTTCTGGAGCTTTGCTTGATTTAGCATTGGAAAGCGGGGATGAACTTCACAAGATCATTCCTCAGGAGATTATATCGCAGAGTAGAGTCCATGATGGAGCAGATTGTTCATGGTCTGCGGGGGAAAAAAATGGGCTTTAGAGGCCAAATGGGCTTTTCTCAAACCATGTGCCCATGTATGTTGTGGTTTGTCAAAATGCACTGTAAAGTAAACTTTTCTGATCTAGTTATTTATTATTTTACAAATTTCTATTTTTAAATTTCTATTTGAAAAAATAGAATTAATGTTTTATGTAATCCAGACCAAGTAGTCACTGTATTATTCTGGCACACAATGACAACTTTTATAGTATTAGCTATAGCCCTTGAGAAATTCAAACACTATAGCACAATTTAATAACAAGCTGGATATTGTCTGATACCTACTACAGTACGTAGATCATTTAAGCTGCATCCTGGGTGGTGAATGGCAGTAATTTGTGCTGTATTGAGGGTGAAGAAGATTTTGTGAAACTCACCAGTAATACAATTTGCACACATGCAGTAGTTGTGAGTTGCACTGGATTTGCTCTTACGCTCAGAACTGTCAAGCCAAAGGCTTGAAAACTTTCAACTGACCATATGTTGCTCTCTAATAACATTGCAAAACAAAAGCATGTGCGGAAGGCCACAACTGTGGATTGTATTTCCAATAGCCCCAATTCGAAGCAGGATGGAGTGAAAACATCAATCAAAACACCCTACTTCATATTGTTATGCAGTATATAAATGTAATATGAGTGTCTCAGTCCTACTTGTCATTGGGTGCGTACAATGAATTGTTTCTTTTGTTCTGCTCCCTGTGGGTCAATACCTTGGTCTCTGTTTAGGACCATTCTCTAAGGCATTTCTATGGAAGATTGGAGCAATACTAATGCTTTACTAAATACTGCTTGTTGGAATATCACTGTTTATTAAATCAAATTGGTTAAAACCTGCAGAAATATTGAATTTGCATTGCAGTAATTCCACATTCCACAATAAGAGTTTAGTTTCAGCGGTAATAATAGTGGGAGTTATGAGTTGCTTTAGTTAGACGCACACTCCAATCTCGATCTTGATTTCACGCAATGCCCAAGTGCACACAAACACATGGACATACATGCAGAGTACACATTAGGAACATGAACCTGAATTTGGATTATGCATTGCACAAACCATGACATTCTTGGCATGAGGGTAGATGAAACAGAAAACAATGCCATATTGAAAATGACTCCTTATATAACGTTTTTCTGTTTTATTGTTGCATTGAATGTATAGCCTTCCTAAAACCCTGCCATAATTGTTATTTGGTCATTGATTTAAGTTAGATTTTCAGATTCAGATGGTTCTGTTTCTATTTAATTGTATTTACTTTTGGGTCTGACATAAATTAATACATAGTTAAGCAGCTCTGAATTCATACTTGGTAGTGTTTGTGAACTGTCAAGAAATTACCCAGTTATGTCATCAACATACTGGCTGACTGGTTCACCATCTGCTTTATGCCTTCAGATTCAATTCATCAGACTTCCTTTTAGTAGTAAACATATGGATTTCACTACACAGTGAGAATCAGCATGGCAGCATTAAATTACTATACTTGCAATATGCTTGGCCATTTATATTAGCATAAAAATGTGACATTTGTTAAAAAAAATGCTGAGCCATCTGCATATTAAAGGTCTGAAGTTTAAAAAAAATTAAAGTCTTGAATGTGAGGAAAATGCTATGAGCACATGTTTTTTTCAACGAGGAATATACCTGGAACTTGTGCCCTTCTGTATAAAACATCAAGCCATAAATCATCCTAATATTCTTACCGATAAATCTTGTACAACCTTTTTTTAATCCTCATTTGTTATTAATGACATGTAGAATTTAATGTTTTTTTTACTAACCATAATCCCAAACTGTGTCATTTTATTCATAATGCCTAACAGTGTAATAGGACACTCAACTTTTTTTTCCACAAGTCTTCATGCTAACTATTTCACACAAAATTATTGATGGCTTTCTTAAACTGTAATATGTTCTGTCATCAACTGGTGTGTGATGGATGCCTGGGAAAGCAGAGTCACCACAAAGTATGGTTTAAATTTAATTTTAACAGAGAAGCAAACATTAATAGTCTTTAAGTTTATTAAATATTAGGTTACTTCTTGAGGGCATTTAAAACATTCTAAATTAAATGAATTTTTCTACCCATGAATAGATCAGTGATGAGGCCACATTTAGAATATTATGCGCAATTGTAGTTACCATACCTTCAAAATGCTGTCATGTTGCAGAATAGAAGATCAACAGGGATGAATTGTGGGCAGAGAGCTCTTATTGAGAGAATTTAAAAGTAAACTTTGTGGAATATAAAAATATAGAATTGCACCCAACTGTTTTGGGGGGTTGTGTTTTTTCTTCCTATTTTGGTATTCTTTACATTTGATATAATAAATAAATAATAATGATAATCCTTTCATTTGGTATAGAGCCTCATCGTGCATTCAAGTCGTCTCAAAGCGCTTCGCAGAATATACTGTAAAGCGAATTGACTGTATCTCTTGTGGGCAAAATGAGGCAGCCAATTCCACACTACTTGTATTTGTAAGAATGATGTGAATAGCAACAGGACATGCTATTCCTGCTATATATTCAAATCAAAACCACACTCATCAAATCTGCTTGTTGTAGGCAAAGCACCTTTCATTGTAGGTGGTAGGTTTGAAAATCACGCCTGTATCTAAAAGTATCATCAGTTGAAAAAGGTTCTTTCCTGAAGGACCTGGTAAAATTAAGATCACAGCTGAACTCAATGGAAAAAGAGCATGAGATGCATCCTAAAAGCCCTATGAGAAAGCAATTGTTCTTTAACAGTATCTCCCTACTTCATGTACCCTATTTGCTCTGCTGTTGGGATATCGTATTAGAGGAATGTACACAAAAAGTGTATTATACTTGCAATAAGCTTTAAATAAATACCTGGACAGTGCTAGAGGTAGCTTTGCATTGCTTTCCCCTTTAACACATTTTTCCCTTCAACATGTTAGACGAGATAGATGTGTCGAACGAATCTTTTGGAAAGTTGTTCGGGTAGTTTGAAGGACCAATGATCTATTCCTGCCTAAAACTGTTACTATGCTACTATGTAACAGCTGCCACATGCCATGCTCCAGCAGAGAGGGTGTGATGTCTGAGACTGCCAGCTTCTCTATTGTCTCTCGGAATAGTGTTCCATGATTGGTTATTCAAGCAGAGCAGGCCTGATCCTGCCGTTCCGTGATGGAATGGCACCATCCACTTGGTACTACTTCCAGCAGCCTTGCCGAGACCTGACAAAGCTCACTCAACCGAGGCAAGGGAGGTGGCGTGACAGGCAACCCAGGGATTTACACTTCTAAACCTCTTGTTGGGAGTCAAGTGCTCAACTACTTGAGCCTCCATCCTACGTAACTTAAGAAAACCTCTTGATATACAGTGAGTAATTTAATCACGCACAATTTGCAATAAATGCAGCACAAAAGGGAAAATTGTGGTAGGTAACCCTTTATAATGCAATTTTGGGCACAAATATGAAACTGCAGTCTGTAAAGACTGCAGTTTCATATTTGTACCCAAAATTTTTAAGAGTAGGAAGGTTATAACGTAATAAGAGGTTTCAGATTACATCATAACACATGAGCTAAGCTCAAATGGTTCTTGGATGTAATGTAAACACACAATTTAAATTGTAGCAATATGTTCACTCCCTGCCATTCCTGTATATATTTTCTTTAAAAAAGCAATTAATGAAGTAAAATGGTTAACACCAGTGCCAAAAGATCGAAGCTAATTTGATGTCGTCATTGCAAAATAATAAGGTTGCGTGGTTCACAGGAAGATATAATAGGGGAATTATTTTTCAGTTCTGAAGCTGAATTATGAAGGTATTAACAGCATAGAATGTATTGTAACAGGATTATATTTTCATTTTTTCAAAATGTACTATGAATTAAATTTCCAATGGTTGTATACATGTCTATAATTTTACTTTACAATATGAGGCATTTAAAAGGAACGAAGCATGATTTTGCTGTTCTTAAAGTACATACTGTATTTGTACTACAACAAAAAATTTATGAAATTTCAAAATCTTTTTTCAGACTTTTGAATAATTTCTAATAGTTGTAGTTCCCAGTCCATCGATATTAGTTGTGACATTATTGTTCAGATTATATACGGAAATTCTCTCCTAGTCAGCCTCCCCAGTTCCTCCATTCATAGGCTGCAGACCATCCAAAACTCTGCAGCCCGTGTACTATCCCGCACTCGCCTCCGTGACCACATAACCCCCACCCTCGCCCGTCTCCACTGGCTCCCCATCCTCCAGAGGATCGAATTTAAGATCCTCGTCCTCACCTACAAGGCCTTACACGGCCTTGCCCCGCCCTATTTAACCGATTTACTCTCCCCCTACACGCCCACCCGGACCCTCCGTTCAACAGGACTTGGCCTACTCCAAGCCCCCCGCCCGAACCGCCCCACCATCGGAGGCCGGGCCTTCAGTTTCTCCGCTCCCACCTTATGGAATGCCATCCCTCAATCCCTCCGTTTCGCCTCTTCCCTTTCCTCTTTCAAGGCCGATTTGAAGACTTTCCTCTTCGATCGTGCCTTTTGTTCCACCCCGAACTCTTTTACCTCCCCTTCGTGTTTCACCCTTTCCCAAACATTCCCCTCCCAGCTCGGGTCAAACGCCTCTTGTTTAGCGCCTTGGGACGTCCTCCCGACGTGAAAGGCGCTATATAAATGTAAATTGTTGTTGTTGTTGTTGTTATATGGCTCAGTTTCACTCAGATCACTAGCATTACTAACTGAGTTATCAGGTGAATTGCATAGTTACATAGATCTTAACTATGATTACAGTCTGAGAGTAATGGTTTGTATATTTTGGACGGTAACATTCAGATTTGGCTGTTGGAGTAACAAAGGAAAATTGTTTTGAAACCAGCAGAGAAATGCAGATATTAAAATTTGACGCGTGTGGCCCCCTGTTTGGAAAATATATGCACATTTACACAAAACATTGCATTTCTTAAGAATTGTGTTCCATTCAACAAAAGTACATCTGCAAATAAGGTATATTTAATCTTGGCCCATGAATTAGAGTGCAATATCACTCTTAAATTTGTTACGGTTATACTAATTTAAATAATCTTAATCCCCAAAGTTTTAATATTGTAGAAATAGAAAGTGTATCATGCTGTCAAGCAAAGCAGTGATTTTAAATTTGTACAAGACATTATTTAGGTCTCGATTGCAAAATTACCCTGAATGTTGGGCAATGCATTAGAGCAAGGCCAGCACAGTGATGATGAAGATACAATGGAAATTTGTGGAGGATGTGGAGTCATTTTTATGTGGAAATACATGCAAGTTGGGACTTTTGGGTGGGAAAAAAAGGAGGTTAAAGGGGCCGCAATTTTGTTTTTTTTCACAATTATGCATGGTTTTATAGATTAAATGCCCTAATTCCATAGATCAATGAGTTGGATATAAATCTTCTAAAGTTCTCTTTCTAAAAGCGTTGACGATTAAACCCCAGCTTTTCTGCTTGTTCTACAGCACAAAATGATGGTCCATCTCTTCACAGTTTTTCTGGTTTATGAAGAGCAGTTCTGTAGGGCACAACATTTGTCACCCAATTGTGAAGCGTAGGAGAAAGGCAATGCTGGGAAGAGGCTAAGTAAAGTTGTCTAAAGTCAATGAAGAATGATATTTTGAACGGTAAATTCTGCAGGCAAAATAAGGAAAGGATAACTTTGACATTGTAAAAGTAGCTCAACAGAGATAGATGGTATCATAGATATTAACAGGAAAGTCACAGGATGGGAGTGTGTTTCTATAAAAGCTGTAAATCTGAAGATCAGGGCCACAGGGTGACACTCTATCATCTGAATCATTTGATCTCAGGCATGGACTGACATTTCTTAAATGGATGAAGTACTGGGTCATTGTAAAAGGAAGAAGGTGCATAGTTCTCAGATATACACCTGAATAGTTGGTTGTCAGTCTCAAGTTTATGGGCCATGTGAATCATGCTTTTAAAAAATGGACGTTACAAATCTGTATCTCATTAAACATTGTAATGCATTGCCATTTCTTAAGGATCAGGGAAAAATGTAATATTATAACTATTTCACAAACCACTGTTGGGTTATCATTAGATGTCAATGTTCTATTTACATATGGGTCAACAGAGCAATCTAGTTAACAAAATGAAAAACGCTATAATTGAAATGTTAATATGACTAAAGAACATTTGAAACCATTCACCCAAGATAGCTCTTTGGTTACTTATAAGTTGTTTAATGCTTTACCAACAGGGTATTTGATTATTTTTCAAGATTTTTAATATAATTTGTACTTCTGTATGCCGTTGTGGAATTTCTGCAACTTGATTTATTGTAAACTGATAGTGATAATGAATATTTTTCAGAATTCTAGACATGTGTGAAGCTAGAAAGCATGCTTTCATGGAGAACAGTTTCTGGTTAAGGAATAAAAAGTACGTAATGGAAATGTCCGGCATCCTGTTTGCAGACTTCATGCGTTGTAAAACATTGACTTTTTCAGATCACCGTAAGACAGATTGTCAATAAAATGTTACTAGATAATGTTCAAGATGGGTTTTTCTGGTGTTAAGTTTAAATGCCACAAGTGTAACTCTCTGAAGAAACAGCTTAACATCAAAAGAAAATAAAATAAATGTAGAGATTAACAAAAGCTATTTATTCCACTGGTTCCCTGGTACAAGGAATCCACCATTTCCGTCCTTTTCTGTATTATAACGTGCATTTCAGTTGGCCACTACATTTCTCACCAAATCTAGGAAGAAATGAAGAAAATATATTCTTATGTCTAAATTCAATGGAGGGTGATACTTTGAATGACATATTCTGCAGGAAAATAATTCTGTAGCTCAGTGGTTAGAGCACTCGCCTTACAAGCGTGAGACCTGGGTTCGAATCCAGGCAAATCAAGGCGAAACTTTGGCAAGTTTCCTTATGCCACACACCTAATAATAATCCCTCCAAAAAAAAACACAATAATAAAAATTGGTCATTTCAATCCACAACTGTTTGTGGGACAGTCGCTATGCGCAATTGGCTGCCGCGTTTCACCCACAAATATACAGTGAATTCACCTTACAGTAAATTCTGTGAAGCCCTTTGAGACGTTGATAAGATGTAAAAAGCGCTATATCAAATGCAAGGATTATTATTATATATAATTATCCTTGCATTTGATATAGCGCCTTATCATGTCTTTGAAACGTCTCAAAGCATTTCAAAGGAAAAGGATAACTTAGACATTTTTACATCAGTTGTATACATATAATTTCCTTCACCATTTTAAACTGTAGGATACACTGAGTAAGTTAACATCAAAATGTTTCCTCAGCAATATAAGTATAGTATTAGACTGCACTAAGATCTAAAGGTTTATTGCTGTACTCTTGCTGTGTGATGAAGTCATTAACTTGGTTTAAAACTGAGACCCTTTCTGCTTACTACCTTGAATCTGTCCTAAGTTTGACTAGCAGACTCAATGCTGGTGCACAGATTGAACAAGGTTAGATTAAAAATGGACAAGAATACTTGCGTATGCTTGCCTCACAAGCGACAGACTTGGGTTTGATTCCCAGCAGGATGAAATGTTGGGCAAGTTGCCTTACTCCACATGTCTCTGTTCACCGAGCAGTAAGTAGGAACCCAGTTGTTAGTCGAATAGTGGATTACTTTTCCGAGGGTAATAAATAATAATAAATTGGTCACTTAATCCACAACTGTTTGTGGGACACTGCTGTGCACAATTGTCTGTTGTGTTTTGCCCACAAAATATACAGTCAATTCGCTTTACTGTATATTCTGTGAAGTGCTTTGAGACATCTTGAAGACGTGATATGGCGTTATATCAAATGCACGGATTATTATTATTAGTTGTTATAATTCCTTGGGTAGATAGTTTATCCTACATGTGATACAGCCTTTTTAATGATGCTCTGGATTTCAGAAGAACTGAAGCATCACTGACTGAAGGCTGTAGGACTTGGTTGACCAGCTCCTCCTATAACAAGCACATTAGCTTTTTATTTGTCATACATGTGTTATGATTTAACAGCCTTTGTGATTTGTGTTTGTGATTTTCGAGCTAATCAAGCTGAGGAATGGAACATCTTTCTGCTCTCTGTGCCCAAGGTGGGTATCAAGCACTCCCATGTCAGGTATAGCGTGGTTTAAATACAGGGTAAAGCTCCTTTACTTTGACACAATGATGTACTTTAACCTCAACCTCAGAAGAACACTCTGCTGTACCGGTGTGACCTTTCCATTTCCCACATCAGCCATCCTTATGGCTGCTCTGAATGAGACTGCCAATTAGTGTTGAAATATGGGCAGTTTTGTGCTGTGAACTGGGTGAGACTGCCTGAACTCATTTTACTTAGGACACTTACAGCAAGCACTTCATTTCTTCAGACTGGGCTGGCTTCAAATCCAGACTGCGTAGAACTGTACTGACTCGACCCTTCCTGCAACCTTAGCCATCATTTGTGTTCCTACATTCATCACCGGCAGAAGGATTGATCTAGTGGAGGAACACATTCATGATGGGTGATTTCAAGGCGCTCATTAGAAAACATTCTTTTCCAGGATCATGGTTCTACTCAGCACAGAGGCCCTGGACTTAATAAGAGCTTACTTGATGTTGCACATAAATTTGTACATAAAAGATTTGACTACATTTTTATTATCCTCATATGTATCATGAGTACTACAAGCCACATTGCACTTTTATTCTTATCCATGTATCATGCATTTGTTCAAATTATAGCTGATATGGCTGGCCAGCGTCTTGGGACGTCCCCATCGCCTTGGGAAGTCCTCCTGATGTGAAGGCGCTATACAAAATTATACAAGTGTAATTATGTTGTTCTTGTTGGTTGTCTAATTTCACTGCAAAACTAGACAGCAAATCAGAACTGCTGTACTAGGTTTTTAGGCAAGGTGGTTTCTGAGAACTCTTAGCTGATCTTTTAAGACATTTGGAGAAATACATTCCATTCAGCTATAACATAAGTGCAATATGTTTGATAGTATGGAGTGCCATAGCATAGTGATTAGCACACTCGGTTCTAAGTGCTTTGAGATGTCGCAATGACATAATAAAGCGCTATATCACCTCCATCCTCACCCGACTCCACTGGCTTCCCATCACTCAGAGGATTCAATTCACAATCCCGGTTCACCTTCAAAGCCCTCCGTGACCTTGCCCCCACCCACCCTGTTTCCTTAGTTAGCAGGCTCCTGCCGGCTCCACGATACCCGCCCCACCATCGGCGGCCAAGCCTTCAGCCACTCTGCCCCCAAGTTTTGGATTTCCATCCCGCAATTCCTCCGGCTCACCCCGTTCCTAGCATCCATCAAGTTCCACCAAAAAATCCCCATCTTCAACTGTACCATTAGTCACCCACCTTCCCTCCACCCTCCCCGATCCCAACCTCAGCTCAGGTCCAAACCACTGACTGTCCAGTGCCTCGGGACGTCCTCATGACGTGAAAGGTGCTATTCAAATGTCATTTTATTGTTGTTGAAATCAAGCTCAAGAATTATTATTATTATTGTTATTATTAAGTGACCTGCAAATTGCTGTTTAAAGATGCTGCATTATCTAGATCTTCTTTACGACCAAAAATAAATTAAAAACGCCTCCTCCAACTGGGCTCACTCTATCCTCACTATCCTCATCTCCAAATACAAGGAGGGGATGGACTTCCAAATAAATCGAGAGGATGCATTAGCTGACACTACCATACCAACCCCCACTTATCCCTCCTTCCATACCTTTAACCCTATCTCCCAACATCTCTCTCCTCCCTCATTTCTGGCCTGAAATCCACAATATGCTATCTAGGGCCGCATTTCAGTGCATTGGGATGAGCTCCTGGTGTGAAAGGTGCATTACAAATACATTTTTGTTGTTATAGACCTTTTCCTACTTTCTGGTCATCCAACTTGCCACCCCCACTCCAGCCGGCTGATGTCATCAACCTTTTAAGCTTCCAGTCAGCTGTATGAAGCATGTTGAAATGTGTTTTCAATGAGCCAGGTGTTACATAAATGCAAATTGTTCTTACAATTCATTGAGAAGCACAGTGGTTTATGTCTTTCAGTATACCTCACTTTTGCTGGCCAAGTTATATGTACTGCATTCCAGTTTCCTCATTCAATTGGAGCACAAACACATCTGTACTTTATAATGCATTATATATATGCAGCCAACATTGATTACGTTTGCCAATTAGCACTTCATTTGTTGCCCAAGCTCGTGCCAGAAGGTATTTTAAATGGTAGCATTGATCTAATCCTGGCATGCAATAAATTATGCAGTGTTAACTTGGCTTCTTGTGTCACAATGGATCTGCCAACAGCACACCATTGTTTAGTGGTGGATCCATCCAGAACACTGCGTGGCATTTCGGTCACTTAATTTGTAGAAGGAATTTTTTCCATCTCTGAGCTTTTAGAGTTGAGCAACAAATATGCCGCAAAGCAACACCATCAGAAATGCTAAACATCTGGCAGCTTTATGGTGGGACTGTTTTGTAGCATTTATATAACTAGCAGAGTGTAAAAGTTCCAATATACTTTATTGGGGCAGCAAAGGAGCTTCTCCAATGTAACATTTGCTTTTACTAATGTATCCTATAATAATAATAATCCTTGCATTTGATATAGAGCTTTTCACATCTTATCGATGTCCTAAAGCACTTCACAGAATATACTATAAAGTGAATTGACTGTATATTTGTGCGTGAATCGCAGCAGCCAATTGCGCACAGCAGTGTCCCACAAATAGTCGTGGATTGAAATGACCAATTTTATTATTATGTTTTTTTTGGGGACGGATTATTATTAGGCGTGTGGAGTAAGGAAACTTGCCCAAGGTTTCGTCCTGACCTGCCTGGATTCTAACACAGGTCTCCCCGCCTTGGTCTCCCCAGCTTGCAAGGCAAGTGCTCTAACCACTAAGCCACAGGAGCTCCTATTTCAATTGGGGTTTGGGTTAGAACAGTTCAATGTGATGGACCTGTGTCTGCTATATTTCAGTTGTTTTTGTCATGCAGAGATTATTGTGACTGTAGCACTAAAAGCCTTTATGTTTTTAAATGTTGTTCACTAGAGGCAGAGATTTTAATGGACTGCTTCACCGAGCTTCCCATGAGCCTCTGTACATCTGTAGGGTTTTAGCAGTGAAGAGTGGTATTAAAATTCCAAATGTGGAGCAGAATTTTACAACAGTGGGTCAGATTTCTGTGAAAAAGTATCACTGAACAACAACAGTAAATGATAATTTGTTGAATACTATTATGCCCAGGAATCAGTTCACCAATCTAGAGGATGTGCTAAACTTTGGTGGGCTATTTATGCTATATGCTGCATAAAGCAGTATATAGCATACTATATACTGTATATAGCAGTATATAGCATATTCCCTCCTATCTCTCTAACCTACTGTCTCCCTATCAGCCTGCCCGCACCCTCCGTTCAGCAGACTGAGGCCTGCTCTGTGTCCATCGCCCTAACCACCCAACCATCGGCGGCTGGGCTTTCAGCCTCTCTGCTCCCACACTGTGGAACTCCATCCCACAGCCCCTCCGCCTTGCTTCCTCCCTTTCATCCTTCAAGGCCGGTCTCAAGACCTTTCTCTTCGACCGTGCCTTTGGCTGCCCCACTAACTCTTCCCCCTCTCCCATTCTCCTTCCCCTTCCCCCTGCTCGGGTCCTGACCTGACTGTTCAGCGCTTTGGGACAGCCTCCTGACGTGAAAGGCGCTTTATAAATGCAATTTTGTTGTTGTTGTATAATAAAAATACTGTATATAATCTGCTTGTCCTCTATTACACATTTTACCCACAAATATGCAGTCAATTCACTTTACAGTATATACGGTGAAGCACTTTGAGATGTCTAGAAGACGTGGAAAGCGCTATATCAAACGCAAGGATTGTTTATTATTTGTCCATTTTTTAAAGCTCCAGTATTGAAAGCTATAGTATTTATAGAACAGAATTCCTAACAAATGCTTAAAAGAGAATTGTTTTCCAGATTGCTTTGTTTAGAAATCTGCTGTTTTCAAACTCACTGACAAAATTAAACGTGCTTTGTAACTGAACTGGAACAAAATTGTTCTACATTGCTGTGTATTGTGACAAAACTGGTCACTCACTCCATGGCTGTTTGTGGAACATTGCTGTGTGCAACTGGCTGCCCCATTTGTCCCACAGAATACATAGTCACTCCACTTTACGGTATATTTATTTTGTGAAGCGCTTTAAGACATTTCAATGTTATGATAAGGCACTATATCAAATGCAAGGATTATTACATTTATTATTATTCTAACCTTAACCCTAACCCAATTGGAAGAACAGACACAAAACACTTCAAGACTCAGAATATTCATAATCTAAACCGTGACTGGACTATAATTCTCAAAGGATAAATATAAGTAAGTAAATGTTAAAAAAAAGACAATTGGCTGCCATTGTGACAGTAGGGGATGATTGTTTAATTACTTATCAGGACGAACAATTTGTTTGTATAGGTTGCCAAGATGAACAGCGTAAGCCATTGCAAGCAGATGACAGCAGCACTGCGGAGTCCTCTTGGTATCATCCAAGTATCTGGCTGTGAAGAAGGCATCCACTTCATTCAGCTCCAGGAGAAGTGTGTACCCGAGGACAGGTGCGTACAGTATGGTTGACCGTCTATTTGATCAATTATAGCCATTGATAGTCAGAAAGAGAAAGCAAAAGATGCAGTTGATTTTACCCAACATTTAAAATTATAATCCGCAGTACTTCTTAAATAACATAACATTTCACTAAATTTAATAAAACGTTCACCTTGATTTATCTTTTAACGGCTTAGAAAGATCATCATACACTCAAAAGTCCATGTTCATCTCCATACTGCATACATTTTGGGAGTCACTCAATATGTAGAAATATATTTCCTGTGAGTGGGTGCAAAGTTTACTCCCCAAGATGGTTTAGTAACTGGAATTATAATACATAGGGAACTTTTATATTACAAAAATAATGCGATATAATTTGCAGTTGCAGAATGATTTGGAGTAGGAAACTTTTTTACTTATTGAAGAGTAGGTAGTAATACAACCAACTATCTAATGTTACAGTATTGAAAAATAACATCTGACCCAAGTTTTTGGGGAAGAGTGGGTAACGTTTGCTAGTGGTCTAACTCCATGCAATGCCTATTAAATATCCCACAAACCATCCCTTATAACCATTTCTAAGTTGAAAAGTCAGAGTAGAATTTGTTCCAGTAAAATAGGAGTTATATTTTGCTGTCAGTATTGATTCAATTCAAATCCAGTGACACAAGTTTAAAAAGTTAGAAGTAACAAAATAAGTCAGGTGGAAGTACCTTTAAACAAAGAGTAATAAACTTATATACAGTACTAGGAAAATCATCGAAGCAGACAATATAAGTGGGGTTGGAGAGAAAACAGGATATGTTTCTGAGAAAAGAAGGGTTGTGGGATGCAGTGTGGAGGCTGGCAATTAGGGTTAAGAACTACTGAAAGTCTAGCTGCCAATTCCAGAGTCTCTAATGCTAGTAATAGTTTGTGTCTTGACTTTAAAGAAGCTTTACCCTGTGTATTAGTATCACACCACTTAAATGCAATAAATGCTTAAATGCAAACTATCATTGAATTTTAAACGGATTTTAAAAGATTGACCGTATTTGGAACAGCATTGTGGACTTATAGTCAATTTTTCAAATTTATAATGGAACTGATATGAATACTGCTCCCAGGGTATTTTGCTATTTAAAAAAACTCAAACAGTGATATCCATTTGCTTTTGAGTAAAAACTTCTCAAATCAACATAACAACAACAACAACAATTTACATTTATATAGCGCCTTTCACGTCGGGAGGACGTCCCAAGGCGCTAAACAAGAGGTGTGTGACCCGAGCTGGGAGGGGAGTGTTTGGGAAGGGGTGAAACACGAAGAGGAGGTAACAGAGTTCGGGGTGAAACAAAAGGCACGATCGAAGAGGAAAGTCTTCAAATTGGCCTTGAAAGAGGAAAGGGAAGAGGTGAAACGGAGGGATTGAGGGATGGCATTCCATAGGGTGGGAGCGGAGAAACTGAAGGCCCGTCCTCCGATGGTGGGGCGGTTCGGGCGGGGGGCTTGGAGCAGGCCAAGTCCTGTTGAACGGACATAAACTGCGGTTCATTACTGTCGGAAGTTTTAAGAGTTAAGTTGAAGATAATAGAAATCTTTTAATTATGGAATGATGTTTCTTCATTCAGTGAAATTACAAAGCACCATGTCCAAACCCTTCTCTTCAGTAGAGCACTCTGATGTCATGGCATTATACAGTTCTCTCCACATTGCAACCTGTTTAAGCAAGGTAAAGTTCTGTGCATGTGTATGGTGTGTACTGATGCAGCCAACAATGCTATGTTAACTCGTGCCAGTTACATTTTTTATGTTACTAAAGAGCCGACAATTCTGTCGTTTCTTCACCAACATTAAAAATATAAGCGCAGTCCAGCAGTCTGTCACTGAAAGTTTTTTTTTAAATTGCTTCACACCAGCTACAGTTCTGCTATAGTCAGAGCGAAGCTACTGCTGTGTGGAATTATCTGATAACAGTAGTTCCACACTCCTGCTGTTTAAGACTGTGTTCCTTAAACACTACAACCAACAGGCTCAAAGTTTACTGTATAACTACAAGAGGGCATTAACCAATTTAGGGCTCCATTAGTGTAGATTACTGTGCAATGCGGCACTAGGCTTGCATTAAAATGATATCAACAAATCAATATTAAATAGTGGATGCATTGAATACTGTAATTATAATAGTGTACAGTACATAACTGCTTATTGATTATCTTGCTTTAATTCATTCTGGAAGTGAAAATTTTGTCTTGTAAAGAATTTTAGAAGCGGAATGAGACAATACTACAGAGAGATGCCCCGGATATTTTACTGGATAATGGCACTGCTCAGTGGAGCTCTGAGTCATACAGGCAAAAAGTCACAGGTTTGAATCGTGAACTGTGCTAAGTTGGCTTGTATCAGCTTGAGGTGCAGTTGGGACCTATAATTGGCCGAAGCGCACGTTGACCAGGGAGGTATGGTTCGACTAGTGTTTCCATTCCTGATCACTATCCAATGTGGTGTGAGGTGATAACAAGATTGAACTTGGTTGTGCTCCATAACAAAGTGAATTTGTAAATAATCTATCATTAAGTTGCCAACCAATTTAATAATAAATTGGTCACTTCAACCCATGACTGTTTGTGGGACACTGCTGTGGAGAAATTGGCTGCCGCGTTTCGCCGACAAAGTATACAGTCGATTTCATTTACAGTATATTCTGTGAAAGGCTTTGAGATGTCTCCAAGGCGTGATAA
The DNA here is from genome assembly GCA_035084275.1 of Hydrolagus colliei. Taxonomy (NCBI): domain Eukaryota; kingdom Metazoa; phylum Chordata; class Chondrichthyes; order Chimaeriformes; family Chimaeridae; genus Hydrolagus; species Hydrolagus colliei. Next base: position 4,500,276 of record CM068748.1, read on the forward strand.
GGCACTATATCAAATACAAGGATTACTATAAGTCAAATAGCCTGCTGACACTCACTGTCTGGGCTCACACACATGAAATATGGCCACTTGGGTGAGGTACTGGAGGGCTGCCAGCACCTGTGGAGGGAAGAGAATTGGCAAACAAAATACTGTACAGCTGAAGAGTTAAATGAGTACTTTGTCACCATAAGGCATGAAAGTTTGTCAGAACCAATATTTTAGAATTCTGCTACCTAGACTTTAAAAGCAATGCTGCTGGGATTAGTATGTTATGGTTGATCCTATTTAATGGCGTACTGAACCTTTTGCCTGCATAATCTGCTATTTGCATTTTGTAACTGAGTCAAGACGTATCCTAGAGCCAATCACTGCAAAATCCCTCAGTGTAATCTGTTCCAGTAATATGCATCATTTGGTACAGCAAGCTTTTCCTTTTTCTGCATTGTTTAGTATTAGGTCGGAAAAAACAATGAGACAAATTTGTATGTTCAGCAGATTGTGTGAAATAATTACGGGCAGATTTCATAACCACAGTACTTAGTATGGAGCTCATAAACACTCCCAATTTACAGCTTTTGTTACACAATGCTTGATAGTTAGAGTGCTGAAGCTAAAATCAGCAAAGCATGGATGAGAATAAGAGTTTAGGTGTTGACAGGAAGATCTAACCCGATATAATTCTCTTAAAATAACTTGGTCAGGTTGTGCTAATGCTCGAATGATCAGTGTTAAGATATGAGATGAGTGAGCGCCTTTACATGCTTAAGTATTTGAGGATTGTAGCTGAATCATGACAACTTAGAATTGAAAAGATATGTAAATCTGAAAATAGCCTGTTTATACAACAGCCATTCTGAAATTGGTTCTTAAATCATTGAACAGTGCAATTGTTTTTAAGCCTAGAGCAGTTCCTAAAATAGTTACATAATGCAACATAAAGGCAGATTGTGTTTTTTAATATTTTTATGCCACTTGATTTTTCTAGTGTTAGCATTACTCCCAAGGCACAACACAGCCGAATATTTGAAACCTGATATATTCCATGTCTTGTCAATTTTGTGAGGTAGGAAAAGTCATGCTCCACTTGACAACTGGCTGAATTGTTGACAAATAAGTGCCTTGAGATCTGTAACTACTCTGGAGCAAGGCTTCTTTAAGCTTTTTGGACAATAGCCAGGGGCAGAATTCTGCATCGCTGTAGGACCATAGAAGTTAAAGGTGGATGCATTATTAACTTGGAAATGCATATAAGGCTGGACTCTAAAGCATTAACTTTGATGCAGTGCATTTTGCAGAAAGAGTAGAATGTTTGTCTCCTGAAGAATAAATACAAGATTGCTAGGCACACAACATAAAATGATTTGGCGATTGTTAAGCATGGTTTGAAGATGTGCTCAGACATGGCAATAAGGAGCCCACTGCGGGGTGGCAAATGAGTATTAGGAAAAGTGAAGTGGACGTGCCACCTGCTGATATAACTTCCCTTAAATTTGGAGCCTATTGCATGCCGATCATTAAATAGGCATCTTTTTGTTATTTTTTAAATGGGATTTTCCATTGTAGTCCCAAGTCACAGGATGTGATGGTGGTTGGCAAGGCAATTGATTAGCTATTATATTATGCAAGCAGTCATATAGTGGCAAAATGGATCTAATCACAGAGCATAAAACAAGGTGCAATAACCAGCAAGATTTTCTTAAACTATAGTTCAAGATGACCAGGTAGCTGGAAACAAGTGATCACAAAATCCAGTGTCAGTGTTAAACCCCATATTTAAGAATACATTGTGTATATATACATAGATATATATATATATATAGATAGTTCTTGCATCAAACTTGCTTCTGGATTTTGCTTTGTGTGTGTGGTGGGGGGAGTGGGGGTGGAAACATTGTCTGAGAATATCTATTTGACTTCGAATCTTGATTTCTTTTACCCTCCCCTGTCCTAGTACATTCAATGTCACTGCTCTTGTTGCAGTTTCCTCGTTTTTACCCAATATCTAAATTACTCCAGATTGGACTGTGACAAGCTAACCACACGCCTCACAATAATGTTAATGTAATCGAGCCAGTGCAAACTGCAATTGACGTTCTCCAACAAGAAAAATCTTGGGAGGACGGTTTTACTGTAAAATTCAGAAGACATTGTGGTTTTCTGGCATTGGGCAACCCTGACTTGGCTCCAAGCCTGTTACAATGTGCCCACCCCTATTAAAGTAAGTGGAGCTGCTTCAGGGTACACTTAGCAGTGGTCCTCTCTGTCAGTGACACCACCACAGGGGCCTAGCGGTGCAGGAGGCTGGGTTCGTGAAATACGAGGATTTCTCATTAAAGATATCAAATATTTTTCTAAGTATATAATTTTCGAATATAGCTGGGGGGAGCACTTTGAACAGAAGAGAACAACCCTGGATTTTTGCTATCCCTTTTAATAATTGGGAATTGCTGTCCATCAGCACAAGGGAGAGAAATTATCTGGAGTTTTTTGGGAGAGAAAAGAATCTAAAAAGAATCTTTTGCATCATGCAGAAAGGAAGGATACAAATTTGGGCTGATTTTTAATTACTCCAAATGGTAATAGATTGTAGATGAATGTCTATCAAAATGGTAGCATAGAATGGTGGACCCGTCACAGACTCCATTGTGATGTGGATTAATAATCAGAAGGCTCGGGAGGGGAACACATGTGATTTTTAATATCTGGTTGTGACCTTAAAAGGATGGAAAAAGCAAGGGAAGCACTTAATTATCAGCCAACATAATGTTAGTTGATTTGATTCTGTGGCATGAGCTGGGTCAAAAAATAACTAAATGAGGTGCCATTGTTTCAGGAGATCTGAATTGAAGGGCTTGAAGTTAGAAGCAGTGAGGATAAATTGGCAAGTGATACTTGAACGGCAAATACAGAAAAATCAAATGCTTTTTAAGGATATATTTTGGAGTGGGTGAAACGTAATACCATATAGAAACAGATGTTGGATAGAATTCTAATGGTAACATGTGCAAAATGTGTTTCAATTATACATTGAAAGGATTAGGGAAAGCAGAAAATGGAGAAATGTGAACAATACATAAGCGTAAAACTGCCGAAGATGATAAATCCGGACTAAAACGCAAATGCTTGGCAATCTACAATAGGAAAAAGAGGAGATTAAGCTGTCTGCCATGCATCATGGCAAATGTAGGAATCGGAAGTCAGTTTTCGCTTAGTGGCCAAAAAGATCACTAAGAATAAAGATGAAATAAATGTTCATATTTTCTGACAAAGATTAAAAGAATAAAAATTGAAACCTGGTAGCCCTAATGTAACATGGGTTAAAATTTCCTGCATCCCAACATCCATGTTCACTGAATATTCCCCGAATAAGTGAGTAGTAGCACCACAACTGAGCCAAATCTGTTATAATTTGTATTTTAAAATCTATGTACTGTATTTGTTTCTTTAGGTCTGCCAAAGTAGTACTTTTTGTACATGTTATCAAATACTGTTCTCCAGCAGGATTGCAAAGTGGCTATCAGAGACAGGATCCAGAGAAAATTGTTCACTTTCCTCCCAACTCTCAGGACATATGAAAGCATTTGCAATGTTCCTGGACAAACTCTAAGTCATATTAGGGATGAGACTTGGGACCTGTGTACTTCAGTGTCCCACCCCGTGGGAGCTATTGGGGAAGCTATACTCCAGTAGCTTTAAATGTGTCATTTCAGTAAAGGAAAAGTAATAATACATTGTGGGAGTAGTGGGATGGATACTTACTTCCAGGGCTGGAAGCATAGGAAATGATCAATATTGGTTATACAGAGGGTTCAAAGTGGCAGGATATTTACAAGGGTCAGCACAGCCCTTTTGATCTTCTACCCTTTTTTCCTTGTTATGGTAGCTGTATTATCAATAAATTCATTAACAATTAAAGTATGTTATGTAATGCTGTAGGCATAATGTGAAGCCAACCGAATTAATAACCATTCTCCTGTGTTTCATTCCATGGAGGAGCATTAGCATCTGTTATCACTATACCCTATGGCCCCGGGTTTCTAGGGACATAGTGGTAGGCTTATACTGTTGGATGGTGGATGTACCATTGTGAAATACCAGTTGTCTGAGGCAGGAGAAATAATAAACAATAATACATCAGGTGAAGAGCTCATAGATGGATTGCAGCCTAGGCCAATATGTTGGGAGGAACTATAGGGAAGCCAGGCATGCCTTACCATAAGAATGCTACAGAAATCCCTTTCAAAATATGCCTGAGGCACAAGTACCTGAGAGAGGGCATAGACACCAATCCACACTACCTATGAGCTCTGTGTAGGATCAATGGGAGGAATAATGCGATGAAGCATCGTCACTTTGAGCCTGATGATAAATTGCATATCCACAGCACCGGACAGGGAGAAACTGATATTGAAAGTGTTTAGTGCTGCCATCAAATGTTTTGCTAGTAGCCTGGTTGACCTAACGTGAATCTCAATCTGTGAAATCCACCTGCAATAATTCATATAGGTCCTGGAGAGTCTGTTTATGCAGCCATTAGTGCCTCGCAGACAAGGTCAGGAAGCTGCTCCAGGGCAGATTTCAGCCTTGAGGATATCTCCTCCTGCATTTTCATGAACTCCAACAGCAGGTTTTGTGTTGCCTGAAGCCAGTTGACTAAGTCTGGATGTTGTCTTTTCACATTTGAATAGATTAATCTGTGTTATGACTAGACTTTATCTGGTGTTAATGGTCAAAGTATTTGCTCTGACTGACTGTAAGAGGTGAAAATAGCATTACAGCACATACATTGTAACACAAGCCTTTCTCTGGCATATTCACGGGAGTAAAAGGCTTAAATGGCACAGCCTTTAGTATTGGGTAAAATAGAGTAGAAAATAAAATATTCAACAATACACCAGTGCTAACCGTGTTAATGCCAATAAACCAGCAAAACAATAGGATTATGTTAGTACAAAGTGCACTTGAGATCTTGAGGCAAAGTGACAATTCCTTTCAAAGCATATTGTAGTTCTTTGAGGGTGTAAATTTGGATGTGCTTACAAAGCACACTACATTACTTGTATTATTGAAAACATAATTATAGCTTCAACTTGAAACGATTTCTTTAAATTATAACACACATTTAAAATGAAAATGTCTTAATGAGGGTTTTGAAGGCTAATACTTTGAAGGCTAATAATTGTTGCCGAACGCAGCGACTAATTTGTACACAGCAATCCCTCACAATCAGCCATGAAATGAATTAGTTTTCTTTTATTTGCAGGACTTTTGCCCAGAAATTCCCTTCTCTTTTCAAATAGTGTCAAGGTTTAGCTGAACTGTCACTCGGGGCATCTCATCTGAAGGATGGCACCTCTGATGATGCAACCCATTGGGGTGTCACGTTAGACTATGTGAGTTCAAATCCCAACGTGGGGCTTGAATCCACAACCTCTGACTCAGAGGTGAGAGTGCTACCCTGATCCAGGCTGACGTACCTCTATATAGGCAGCGGTGAGGACACAATATTGTTTTTCTGCAAATCTGGCTGATATTTGAAGGCGTGACTCTCAGGTCATCGGTAAAATTGAAATTGCGATGCACTGCATAACCTTTTTATCATCTGATGATTCTTGAAGTTTGGTTAAAATGTTTTGTGGAACAATACAGTACAGCGTAGAATATAAATGATCGTCCCACCTGTGTTGCTTTAAATTCCTACGATGAATTAAAAATGTTGCTGTAACAAATTTGATCAGCCATAAAAATAATGGTATTACAGTGCTAAACTAAATTGTTTGATTTTTTTAATTTCGGTTTATTTTGACCAGGCCTGGGGGGTGGGGGAAGGAGAGACAGAAAAAATCATTTTAGCTGTGCAGTCGGCAGGGCAGTAGAATTTTATTCGTCTGACAAGAAATCCTAATCCTGTCAATTTTGTAAGGTAGAGAATCCCATTCCCACTTGACAAAAAGTTGAAGTGCTGACAAACGAATGACTTGAGATCCATGTCTGCTTGTGGGAAGTCTTTTTTAAGCCTCTTGGACGATAGCTAGAGGCAAGGTTGAACTGGAAGACCTTACAGGTGAAAAGCAGCATTTAGTTATCCTGAATATGCCTAATAGCTTGGACTGTGGAGCTTCTGCCATGATGTGCTGTGTTTTATTTAATGAATTGTGTTGCATTGTTATATATTAATGTTATAGTATCTTATCAGGTGTGTTACTCAAAACAACTTAATTGTTGAAAATAGGAAGTCATTTAGCATATTCATAGACAATTTAACACTGTCATAGGTTACATTACAAACATCCCGTACCAGTTGGTCTGCTCTTTCTATTTATTAAAACTTTTCATGCAGTAAAAACATTATATTCATAGACAATTTAACACTGTCATAGGTTACATTACAAACATCCCGTACCAGTTGGTCTGCTCTTTCTATTTATTAAAACTTTTCATGCAGTAAAAACATTTTACTTGTTAACGAGGCAAAATGGTAGAATTAATGACATAGAGCTTGGATCTTCCAAGATGTCTCCTGAAACCATGCAAAACCATCTCCCTTTTCCTGTATGTAGTTTAATTTCTGTGTTAAGGTTCAATAAGCAAATGCAAATAGATTGAATGATTTGCATCAGTAGATCATTTCTCAGTATAATATCCTTTGCTATTTTGGTCAAGGACTTTTTCTTTAGTAAGCTTCACCTATTTCCTAGAGCAAAAATTATTAATATTGGTAACATTAAGATATGTTCAAATGAGAAGTGAGATGAATTTATCATGTAGTTAGTCAGATTGGTCTATCATCTTTCCAGTCAGGTTAATTGCAGCAGAGGATATGTATAGTACACTGGATGTGAAAGAACGCATGGGGAGTTGCAAAAAATAATAGCCTTTAATGAAATATTTTAAACAGCCACTTCAATTTAAAATTTGATTCTCTGAAATATGCATAATTGTAAAACTTTGCAAAAAAGCACCAGTATCCTACTGATAATATGTCTATTGCTTTTTATTTATAAGGTGTGTTCATTTTAGTATGACCACAATGTTAACAGGAAAAAGCAGCTTTTGGAGAAATGTCATACTAATTGCAATCATTTTGCTCTACAACCATTTAAATTTTGGGATAAATATGTAAATATTAGTTACTACTTTATGGGGTATCTATTTTATATTTTCTTTTTTGTCAATTATTTTCATTTCCTTCTGTAATTTCTATTCTCTCCTCCTTTTCCACGCTTAACCTGCGTTCTGAATTAGACTGGACAACAGAGGAGTATGAGGACAACCATGGAGCTAGCTCCGTTGGATGACTTGAATTCAGCTATGAGAGAGCAAGAGAGCTCATGGGCTCTTGGGGGAACCTGTATGTGCTAGGGTTTTAGTTAATTTTGAAATGAATGAATTTCCCATGTCCGGTGGTGTACAAATGTCGTCAGAATTTTCTGCTGTGTCCCTGCCGTATCAAATATCTCCAAAGGGGTCCACTTTTTCTCCACCTCCCCACCCCTACCACCATATCTATTCTTCAAAGTGTTGGATCCTCAACACTTTGAAGAATAGGTATTCTTAGGTATTATGTAAAAGGCTTGATTGCAGCGTACCATCTCAGCAAAGATTTCCCTTGCCTTTTCGTGCTTTTGTTAAGCGCAGAAAATAGGTAATGACAAAGAAATCCTGTATTGGAAATTAAAAATGCAGTTTAGTATTTCTTCATGAATAATACAGAATTCTGCATATATTACACAAATATGTATAATTTTGAAACCCCCTGCTGTGATAAATGGCACAGAATAGCAACTGGAATATTTCCTTAATTGAGAACAATGTTACTCGGTTCTGTGATTGAGGTACATTTGCTTCACAAGCTGCAGATTTTTTTCAGGAAATAAACTTGTTTTAATTTTAAAAATAAGGTTGTTGAAAGACTCGAGCCTTGCTCTTTGTAGAAGGTTGGAATAGAAGATTTACTGTGCAGAGGATTAGCCACCATTCCCATAAGTATTAATTTTAACTCTACTAATAAGAAACTGTGCAAAAGTGGAATTATGAGTTCACTAGTATCCTACAAAAGGTCAGTTGTTAAAAAGGCGAAGTCTGACATTCTGAGAAAAAAGTACCTTCATTAATCATCCTGAAATTGTCAGCCCTGAATATTCTTGACCAATAAAAACAAGCAACGTACAATATTTTATGTTTTCAACAATGTTTTGTTTAGTAAGGATAATTTTTGCCAGAATTAAGTAAATTCTACTTCATACAGTAAAGTATTACACATGATCTACTCCTGAGTATTTGTATTTAAAAGAACAAGGTAATTTGCTTCACTACTTTAATCATTCATACCATGAATTTTTGAATTTTGCTTTCCCATCTCCAGTGTTTATTTGGAGGTATAACAGTTATGTAGCATGAATAATTATTTTATGACTAAAGCCAACCAAATATTTTATAATTTATATGGTTTTGCCTAAATAAGGCGCACATTATTTCATACATCTTTGAATATGTTATATAGTACTTATTTTGACGGTAATAAAAATTTGATACTCTAGATTCAGTGATAGACTGAACTTTGGTTACAATGTCAGCCTTTTTTTTGCCTTTAAAAGTGCACAAAAGTGCATTAAAGTAAGATATCTTTCCTTAATGGCAACATTTGCCTAAATGTATGAGTAATTTAACATTTTCACTAATTGGATGAGCTTCTGATTTTAATCTTTCATGGTCAACAGTACACTAGAGGAATAAACAAATTATTCATTCTTCAAACTCTCAGGAGTTTGCTACCCTTGGTACATACATCCGATTGTGTAAAAGTTAAACTTCATAAAACCTGGGGATTATTTCTGTAACCACTTCATGTAAACACTTTTTCAGTTTCTTGCGATAAAAAGTTTGCACGTAAGCATTGAATCTTAAACCCTCTGTACAAATGTTTTGGGATTAATTGTGCATTTCCATATGATACATAGATTATGCTGTCATTATTTATTTTTGTCTGCGAGCCATCTTACTATATTAATGTCTCCCAACAGATTTTGTTCAGCCTTCAGCTCTATTTCAATGTGGATCATGCTTTTGAAATAAATAGAAGAAATTAGAACAAATCATTTTTTTCTTGAAGTGTATGTTTTATTTGGTCACAAATGTGCCAAACATTGCTGAAGTAAAAGATGTTGTGCTATATAGGCTTACCTATATTTAAGTTTCAATGAAATATTTCCTGTCTTCTGTTAACCTATCCAATTAAAGCTGCTAATGTTAAACTCAGATATAATGAAAGTGTTTATATTGAAAACATTCCTGTTTCTCGGCTCACTTATATGACTGAATGAAAAAGCATTCCTTTTAATTTGCAGTGAATTCATTCAGTTCAGTGTAAACATTTAAATACCAATCCTCATTTGTGCAGGCTTTTAGGAAACCTGAGAATGCTTCTCAAATCACTGGACGTCTATCAGCGCCTTGCAAGTCATCCCGACCTGAAAGGAGCTATATAATACATTTTGTTGTTGTCAATAAATGTGAAGTGCTGTGTTATACTTCTTAAAACTATTTTGTGCAGAATCAGAAGAAGACACCTATTGAAATGTTAAGATTAATATAGACTGAGAAAATATTTATGGAATACCATAGTTCCAATTCTGTTGGGACCATGGATGTGGCACCTGTCTAATGTAACCGCAGGAAGGATTGAATGGTAGGTATGCTTGTTAGATTGGCAGAATAGGTTGAGAAAATGTTGCTGAATCCTAGAAAGAGACAATAGCAGAGAGAGAGAGAGAGAAAACTGAAGATGAATCAATCTTATGAAGATGTGATTGGGAGTATAAATGGGAAAAGAGAAGGAATAGTATGGATGGCTTTGATCAACTTCAGACCTGTGCATATACAGACTTACTCCATCAGCTTGCCATGAAAGTCAGACAGCTATTGACATAAGTTTTGATTTGATTGCCCTGGGGGAAGGAAGTCAGGGAGTCATTTCGTAGAGGTTTTGCTTCTTGAAGGTTTCATCTCTGGTTATTCACCTCCCTCAGGATATTATAGAAATAAGACCGAGTCAGTAGCAGTGCAAACTGTTTGTGGTCCATTGGATTGGACAGGCTTGATGGACTTCATGTACTTTTCCATCCTTTTGTTAATTAAGGGAAGTGGCTAAGCCGTGGAAAGGATGAGATGAAAAAAACTTGAAGAACAGCTACTTTAGCCCTATAAGTTGTAATTTATTGGAATGGTCTTGCACCTATTGCAGTGAATTTAGACACATATGAAATATTGCATAAAAATGGTTAGATTTCCAATTCGAGAGAAACTGGAGGGGTGGAAGTGATATGCCAATGTCGGTGGCAAATTAAAATGATTAATGCGAGTCTGAAACATGGGTCTAAAGATAGGCTAAATGTCCTTAACTTGTTCCAGAAGACTTATGAAGTCTCGCTTTGTGATATGTAGAGGCCACATCGATCAGTGTAAAAGACTGAGACTGTAGCGCAGTCTTACATTAGAAAGTGTAATTTAGTCTGAGAATGTAAAGTGTTCTGTTGAGTTGACTGTTTACTACAAATGAGCTTAAACTTCCTGCTTTCTACATTTCAGTGAAGTTTGTTCAGTGGCTACGAGCCATGTCTTGAAAACAAACATTGCCAGAAATAGTTCCTTGTTATTTTACTGCTCATTTTATGTTTTGTTTTTGGCGAGTCAGTGTAATTTCAAACCTATATGATATGCATATAAAGTTAATGTCATTCAATAGGAATTAGAGCAAATTAAACCAGTGATGAGATTGCAATATTCATCCATGACAGTAGCAACCACAATGTTATGTTGTGCTGTTACATTCTGAAGATTTTTGTCTGTGTAGAACTTAATCAGTCACATTGAGCTGACCACATCTTGTTTGATAAGACAAATCAATTTTTTTTGCACAGTTGGGTGTCTGAAACCTGTGGAAACCCATCACCAGGCTTGAGAATCTAAAACAAACCAATAATTCCATGCAACCCACCTATACATGGAAATTCCAGGGGTAGGATTTGTTGGAATGGAATGTGCATTCTCTTCCAAGAGGGACAATCTTGCTGACCCAATTCTGGAAAATATTAAGCGCAAGTTGGCAAGAGCCAGGACTTGAGGACCCTGGAGCATTGGGGGTACTACTGGAGTTTAACCAGCAAAAAACACATAACTTGCCATTGATAGCACTGGTTGACAGTTTCCCACTGCCCCTCCCCCAAGTGACTGGTCCTCCCTTTTAAGCCCTGCCGATGAGCCAGCCAGGCTGTACTATCATCAGCAAGGCCCTGAGTATTCTAAATGTTTAACCAGATTGGATTTCCATGAATAAAGGGTTACACATTGGTCATTTTGGGTGAGGATTTGGGTAGTACACTACAGCCAATTTGAGCAGAATTAATGTTGAAAGACTTATGGCTGTGACCCAATTGTTGACTTTGAACATTGTTTTAAATGAACTATTCATAAAGGGCAGTCAGGTAATTGGGACATTTACTCGCTACAGACCTATCCCCATTAACCTTCACAAAGTTTTGGTGACTTTTGAACACTGTTTGGCATCCATAGCTTCTTAATATGCACAATTCTGACTTTTAAGGTAATAAGCCTTAAGGGGTCAACGGTATCATATGAAAAAGCATAATGTCATATCATCGCAAGGCGTAGCCCAAAATCTTAGGCCATACTCAATGCAACCCTAATGACAAATAGCATAAAGTAGCTTGGAATACAAGTGACAATAAATAGGAAATTTGATGACAATTGCTATAAACCAGATTGTTCAAGGGGCACAGATGGACTCCAAATATATTTTTAAGTGTTTTTTTTTAGGTACTCACAGGAGCTTTGATAGTACAATCACACTGCAAAACAAATTTGAAGGGTTAAATGGCATTTATTATGTATTCATACAGCATTGCATTGCGGTTTGATTTGTAACAACATTCAAATTTTGAATAATTACAGTATTAATTTACAGTCTTGGATTTATATCTGACTTATTTGACTAGTTTTGATATCAACAGTTAAACAATTGAAGAATCATTTTCACATTGTTAAACATGCAAGTAAAGTAACATAGGAAGGACAAATGAGTAGTAAACAAAAGGGGAAAAAATGAACTCAATAATATATAGGATATCAAAAAGCCAGTAGGAAAACATACTTGGATAGATTTAGTAGTCTGTAAGTTTTTGCTTTAATACTATATAGGAAGGTAGGTAATTTTGTGTTCAGGAGCTGCATTTATCAAAAATGATGATGATATACATATCGCTTCCATATCACAGAATGTTCTTGGTCAAAATTGGCTGGAGGCAAGTGATATCTTCGAGTAAACAGTATATGAAGACCATATCTTAAAATGATAGATCACCTAATTTTGTTCTGACAGAGGTTTTTGCCGCAACAAACATCTGTCATTGAAACACCAATTCAGCGATGTGGAAGCCAAATTGTAGAGGATGTTTTTTGTATTTGTCAATCCTACTCAGAAGGTTGCTGATGTCAATTACCGAGGAGTTACAAAGGTAGGTTTGAAAATCATGTGACTGTTTCAGAGAAAATGGTAGAAAAATGCATTGTTCTGTAAGTGCAGAATAATTTTTATTCTTGCAGAAAAATACTTGGAAATGCCCAATAAAGTCTTCCACTTGTAGCACAGAGCTTAATAAAGCAAATATATGCCTTTGGTTTTGTACAAAATAAACTAAATATAATTCTGAAGTATTAGGTTAGCTGCCAATTTTTTCCCCCCAGAAATAAAGCATTTGTGGATATTTTAAGTTGTTGCTTTTTCTTTATCAAATATTGGTCAATTATATATTTTTTCAAAATTGAACAATAGTGAACAAATGTAGGAAAAGCTTGAGAACATTAGTATTTTGGGAGCGTAAGAATCCATATTGATAATAGTAATTTTATCTCCTAAAGGTGATTCTCCAAATCATTTCCAGAAGACATTTCATTCATACAATTTGTCGATGGCTGATTGATAAATATTAGTAGCAATAATTTTACTGCAATTCTAATAGTTGCTAGAAAATGAAAGCTTAGCTACATTAGAATTTACAGAGAAGTTGAATGTTTTAGTTATAAAGCCAGAAGAATAAGGGGTTAAACATCTATATGACTGATGGATCCTGTTATTAAAGTAAAGGAAATGTGTATGAATGACATATTCTTTACACACCTCAACTGTCAACATTTCTAATCAAATCATCCACTCTTCTTGCTCTTAAGTGATACATGCAATATACCCTGTAATAAACACCCCCAAGTCTAATGAGAGCCCCTAAGGCAACTTCAAATGTATGAATTCATTACAATTGAACAACATAATCTGCAGGGCAAAGATGACTGTGATCTAACCTCTTTACCTCACAAGGCTTCGGTTTCAAGTGAAAAATGTTGTACATTTGTTTACAATATATTGCTGCTGTATGAAGTATTGTTCATTCCTGTAGTACATAAGACGGGAAGGCTTAATGGAAGAAAAATCAAAGAAGCAATCTTTCATTTTGTTCTTCTATGAAAAATTCAAAAGACTGAAATCTCACCCACGGAAATTTTGCAAGCATATTATTTTCCGATGTTCAGATCAATTTGTCTGTCAACCATGCTGAGAGGTGGAAGGGCCAGTGAAAGCAATTTAGCTTGTGAGGTCCTAAATAGAAATGTTTTAGAAGACCTTGTCACATGTTATGTTTTTTATATTACAGTGTTTTTTATTTTCTGCAGATATTATGAAGCAAAATTGATATCAATCATGTAAGTCAAATATATCCACTCTACAAATATTACTTTTGTATATATGATTCAGCAAAATTATTTGTAAATTAACCTTTTTGCCCAAATGTAAAAAAGCTGTAGACTTTTTTTTATAAAACAGAGCTGCTGGTAAGGTTGATTTCATCTGTTTGGCAGACAACGTTGTGCATTTTTAATTTATTGTGCCCAGGTGAATTATAGCAGTTTTGCATTTGGTTCAGTATTTTAAACGACTTCATATAAAACCATTTGATTATTTTGTTTCTCTGTGGTCACTGAACAATATTGGAATACTCATATACAGTACCTTTGCTACATTTTGCAAGTTTCAAACATTGATTGAGTTTCAAACAATATGGAATTTGAAACTATTTGTACATTTATGCACATTTATTTTCTGTGGACGTGGCTGGATTTTAAGCATAAATGTAATTTTTAAATATTTGTCAGCATGAAGTATGAAACTGGGTATTCCTATACAGAAACACCAATAATACCGTTTGAATGGGGATTAACATCTACATCCAGCCCCAAGAACAGACTGAGCACCCTCAAATTAAACCAATTGAGGTTTTATCTGGAATTAGATGTTGGTAAACTGAATTGATACTGTTCAATCAACTTTCAATGAGGTGCTAGGTAATTGGTATCCTGCATAAAGTACATTATATTAGTCCTGCATCTTTATCATTATATCTGATGGAGATCCTATGGGAGTAATTACAAGATGCGGGGATAGCTCGAATACCGCAGCATGCTTCCCAACAAACCTTCCCTACCGTAGTTCTTAAATCTCAACAAATGTGCCATTTCATTTTCCATCGTTACCATTAAACCATATCACCAGGCTTTTATATATTAACGGGACACTATTTTCATTAAAAATAATAGTTGGCAAATAATTTTATTATCAAGAAACAGCCAATATAGAAGGAATAATCCACTTGAACACCAATAAATGTTCTTCTTTTTTATTCATTCATTTTGAAGCACATACTTTAATTTATAACTACAGTAGAGTTCAGCACTTCTCTCTCTCTCTCCAGAAAACTGCTTTGTATGAATTGGCTGCCATGTTTGCCTCTAAAATTTGCAGTCACCACACTTTATAGAAAATCTTGTGACGTGTCTTCAGACGTCTTCCAGATGTGAAAGATGCTATATCAAAATCAAGGATTATTATTATATAAACAATTCGTAAATGCATTTCTGTAATCAGTATTGCTAAATTCAGGAGGCAGGAGAAATTCAGTTAAGTTATTCTGGCCTGATTGCTGCTCATGTGGGGTGGTGGTGGAGGGGGTGGGGGTGGGGGGGGGGGCACAGGACAGAGGAGGGGACGGCGCATGGTGGGGGGGGCGAAATGCATTTAAACAAAAACGGCTGTAATTTGCGGTCTGAAATAAAGAGGAGATAGTGATATTCTGGCCAAACAATATTTCTATGGCAGCCATCTTTGATACCTTTTGAGTCTTGGTACACATGCATCTGACGCTAGAATAAAATTACCCATTCTCATTCCACCTTCAGGATTTTAGATACAATCCCTGACCTAAACACAACCCTGACTCAAGCAGAATATTTATTGGGATTCAACTGCATTATTTATGTATATTTTATCTATTTTTTCTGATAGTAAATGCTGTAACATATGAAAGTACAGGAATTTGCAGGGTTACTATGATGTGACTGGTGTAACAACATAGTCTAAATTCACTTCCTTTTAATTCGATGGACTTTAATTTGAGTCTACCAACAAAATGCAATTGAAATTCTCCTAATTTAGTGTACATAAGGGTCACTAATGAATTCAGCTCTTGAATCTCTGTCCAGTACCCAGTAGGGATGAACCCATCACACTTTCTTATTCATCTGCCTCATCCCAGAGGCGCTCAGGAAGAGTGCTGAAAATAGAAACAATAAGTTTGTAGATTATAGATGTTTATCTTAAGGTAGGTTTGCTGCTGTTGTGCCAGGACAATGCCTGGGGAGCCCACTATTACTGTCTTACTTGACAATGCTTAGGACTGCCAGAATTCAAAGGATACTGTTTATTACTTTAGCACAGGTACACCAATAGGTCTGTTAATGAGTTACAAAAATTAAATTAAAATGTTGTGCTTTCCACCATTCATAATGTGAAGCTTCTGGTATTACAGGAACTAAAAAGCATTCTACTGGATTCTCATGAAAATAGTTTTTACATTTTCATAAATTAATGCTTCTTCCAGTAGCTGCTGCTATAATTTGATTTCACTTGTTTTTTCAGGGCTAGCACCTTGTCACTAAAGGAGGTATTGTGCCCATTGAAAATAACAGGTCACACACCACAAACTAATTTCATATTGTCACTACCCAATAACAACTTGTACTTATGTAGCACATTTCACATACAAGTCTGACTCAAAGCGTTTGATCAATGCAATGGAACACAATAAACAAAGAAATGAGGGCTCTAAAGGCATAGTCCAAATTATAGCTAACAGGGAAAGTGGTTTGGGATACATTTCAGAGAACTTGGACAATGTGACTGTAATAGGGAGTGACCAATACTCTAGAGTAAGAAGAGCAGAGGGTTCAGATGAGAAAATAAATCCGGAGAAGATTGCATCAACAAATCTCCAAAATAGGGCACATAAGATCTACTTGTGGGTCAGCCTGGTGCAGTGGCAGCACTCTTGTCTTCTCAGTCATAAGGTTTTGGTTTCACATCTCACTTCAGGGCTTGGAATCACATTGTCTAAGATGACACTCCAATGCAGTGCTGGGGGTGGGGGTTACATTGTCGGAGGTGCCATCCTTCGGATGAGCCATTAAACCAAAGTCTTGTTTGCCTGTTCAGGAGGATGTTGAAGATTGCATTACACTATTTGAAAAGAGAAGGGTTTTTCTTGATGTCATGGCCCCCAAAATAAAATTGGCCATTCACTCCATAGATGTGGGGAACTGGCTGTCGCATTCGCCCAGAAAATACAGTCAATCCAATTAATGGTATATCCTGTGAAGCGCTTTGAGACAGCTCGATGACGTGGTAAGGCACTATCTCGTATGAAAGGGTTATTATTCTTTTCAGGTGCTCTTGTCTGTGAGATAATGGGACTTATAAGATTTGGTTCAATAAAAAATTATTGGAATACATTCCTACTAGAATTCTTTTTTATTTTAAAAAAATGTTATTTTAAACTTACACCGTTTCAAACAGAAATTCTGAAGATTTGGACTTTCCATTTGGCACTTCTTTCTCATGAAATCAAACCGTAGCTGGCCATTTAATTTATGCACAATTTAACAGTAGATTTAGCATTATGATATGCTCACTGGGATTGTGATTTTTTTTCACACCCGAATATATTTGGAACAGTATCTTTGAAGGCCAACGGAGGAAGAAAGCAGTGCCCTGAGTGTTTAACATTAGGTTCACTGCACTGTATTCATTAGCCAGAATTAACTGAACATTTGTTCCAGATAGCTCCATTATTTCTGCTGGATCAAGATTCTGGTTATATATTATTTCATTTCTATCAACCAAAGATCATAGATTATTTTACAAGATGCTCTTGACTTAATAGTTAGGACTAGGTAGTGCATATAGACTGTTACGTAGGTTATAAACAATCCAATTTTCAAGAATTGTTTTTAAAAGGGACTTGGGGCCCAATCAGCAGCAGAGGTCTGCTTACATGTCCTCAATGTTTTATTGACCATATGGTCTGCCGCTGTTCTGATGGGTGAGCATGGTTTTAATAGGTTAATTTACACAGAGCATAACCTTTTACCTTCACCAGAAGGAAATACATAAGTAAACTTCCATTCCAATTCTGTGTGTGTGTGTGTGTGGGGGGGGGGGGGGGGGGGTTGGGGAGGGGGAGTCTTTCTGTGGTCTGGTAGCCAGGTGAAGGCAAAGGGTTAAGGAGGGCAGTTGCACAATGCATTGCTCTGGGCAAATATGCTCATTATTGTATTCAGTGAATGGTTGGCAGGTATTCACAATTTACTCTTGTTGCTCTTTGTAATTTGGTGACTATAAATGTACGTGATGTGCACTGACATTTTACTGATACAAACAAACACCATCTACAGATTATACATTCCTGGCATCGGTATCTATGAAATGATGTTTTTTTTAATGTCTAGTAAATAACAGCAGCATTGTCCTAGATTCATATTTCAGAGGTGGAAATTCCCAATAGTTCATTGGTCCGTGACCAATAGAAATCCCTTCAGACCAACAATTAATCAGGCTCTAGTGATCCTTTGACCAGTTACAATTGCAGCTGTCACATCATTTGAAAAGTCAAGACCTGGCCTTACCTAATAAAAATCCGCTTGATTTGTCTGAGTGCAAAACATATTTTTACACCCTTAACCTAAAACAGAGTCCATTCCTTTGTGTACTGCAGTGATACACACTTAGCATTCTACTGTAGCAGCTTTATTGATAATTTGTGTTGATCTGTCATGGCTTGTAATGAGTTGTAGATTTTCAAACTTTTGATTTGCAGGATTAAATGTGCACATCACCTCATTCCCGTCCTTCATCCATAGTTTTTATAAGGTCACCTTTGATTTTTTTTGTGTGTGTGTGTAGGTGCGTGTATTATGGATGCTATTGTCACTGAATTTGAATCTTTGCAAATCACCTAGCTTATATATATATTTTTTAAAAACTGCATTTGAGGAGGAATATTTTATTAAATGGTACGCTGCAT
>CM068748.1:4521257-4536257 GCA_035084275.1 Hydrolagus colliei
TCGAACGATATACCGATTGTATACGCTATGTTAAAAAATACAGATATTTTAGACCCAGTTTGCAAAAAAGAATGTAGATTCTTTAGATAAATAGCACTAATCCAGATTAATGAGAAAGAAGGGCGATTTTTTTTCTGCTGTCCTCAAATGAAGAAGGATATGAGTCAATTATGCCAGAATGTTGCAACATAGCTCTTATCTACATGTGGCACTAAACAAGGATTTGTTATGGGATTTCAGAAGGCTGCATACTGCTTCAGTGTTAAGCACCCAAAACTCTAGGGGAGCAGCACTAATTTACTCTCTCGTAAAACAAAATAATATTCATAACTGCTCAAGTGGCTTGACATAAGTAATGATGGCATATGCAGGAAGATTACCACCCCAACAGTGTAATCAAGGTGCTAGGTACTAATGCAAGTTAAATTGAGACAATAATGCCGAAACTTGTGTCCTGGGATTATGAGGGTACTTAAAATGCTGACATTGGCATATTCTGACAGTGTGTCTGTCTTGTTTTGAATTCCTGTTTATAGTTAATGCCCTCAAAATTTGTATGTCGTTAACACCATGTACTGAAGTGGGAGAGAACAAGGCTTGGGAGGAAGAGATTCCCTGTCTTAGTTGACTTTTGTCTCTTCTGGTAATTGGTGGCTTTTCTGCCATATTAGAGAGCAGCTCATGAAGTACTAGGGCCCCTGAGGTCTACACAAACATGCTGCTAGCGCTGAAAGTCTCGCATTCCCATGTGTTGGGGAATAATTTACATACTTTGAATGAAAAGTCATTTATGCCTGCAAAATTGTTATTGCTGGAACAAATTTGAATACTAGTCATATGGAAATCTGAAATAAAGTCATATTAAAATTTGATGCCCAGATCAATATTGCAGAGCCCAGGTAATTAAAGTGGTGTTGTTTATTTGGCTCGAATAAATAACAGGGGCTTAATACTGACTAATTACACACAATTTTGTTCCTTATACTGCAGGATAATAATGTCAGCAATTTAAAGTGACATTAAATGAGAATTAATAAAGGAATATTCAGTCACTTTGACTGTGATAAAACATTCATATGATTTTTTGCTGTATAAGATTTTCTGCTGCACCCCCCTCCCCCCCATAACAAAATCTGTAGGTTCATATAATTTGACCACAACTAGTAATTTATCAGCTCATGTAAAAATGCATATATTTTTATTATCAATATTTATAAACTTCCAGTTTTTTTTCCTGGCTCAATGTCAGTTACAAGTTAGCAATTCTACCATTTTAGAGGGGATCAAATCTGTGCTGAAGGTCAGGACCTCACACTCAGCACTCTTTTCTTATATAATAAATTGCCAGTATTGTTCATTAATTTCTGTCTTCGAAATGCCAAGTCAAGCCTTCGAAGCAATTCGCAGTGCCCCTGTCCCTTGGACAGCTCTCACCATGGTCCAGTAAGACTTTCTGATGAAATTACAGGTGCAGGGAAATGCAGAATTAGAAATATATCTGATGTTGCAATACTTGTGAAGCTATAGCTTTGTTGATGACAGGACAATTCCATTTTTGACAGTTTAATTTACTGTTGCCAGTGGACAAGAGCAAAAGGAGAATGTGGGGTTAGCCACCTGCCCCCATACACTGTGTTTCACATGCTGGGTTGCAAAATCATGACTCCCTCAACCTGTCGTGCACAAATGAGAAGGGTTTCAGCTGGGAAATGGAATATTTCAGTGAATGTAATATTGCCTGACCTCATAAAACAAAAGAAAAAAATCTGAGATTCTGACAGCTATTATGAATCTTGTATCAGCGTCCAAATGACTCTCAGGCAAGGTACTGTACATGTTTGTAATAGAAAAAAACAGGGTGCCACATTGACTTGCTGCATTGAGCAAAATGACTTGTTGGTAATTTGTTCTCCGATGTTAAAGAGGCTGTTGAATTTACTAGTATGTACAGAAAAATGTTTAGCCTAGAGCAGAATTTAGAAGTAGTCTGTACATGGCAGTGCTCTGTTGAGGCTTTCTGCAGGGTTGCATTGCGGTAGGGGAAAGCTTAACAGTCCTATAATAAATGCAGTTCTGATTTCTGAGCAGTTGAATCCTGGTTTTGAGTTCGAAGCTTTGAATCATCTAATTTTCACCATCAAAAACTGCCTACTAGATTCTCAAGCTTTTTTGAGGGGGTTTTTCTTATTCTTTCTTGTAGCTCTAAGTGTTTTCTCTTTGTATTACATTTTTGCTGCCTGTTGCAAGGAGTTAATTGTAGTTAAACTTAGGTGTTATCAGTGCTAAGAAATAGTGCTACAAACCATTAGGGAGCAGTAAGTGGATTTTGCCTCGGCTAATTGGGATGGCTTATGTGTGGGCAGGTTACCCTGTCCTTCTCGTTACAGCGCCGCTATTTACTCATCTCTCCTTTCCTCAAAAGGAGCCTAATACATGACATGGTGTTCTTGGCTGCTTCTTGTTTGCAAGAACTTAAGTGCACTTGAATTAGATTGCAGCTCATGAATACAACCAGAATGTCGGCAAGTTGAGGGAAAATAAAGCACGCAGGTCAGGTTTCCAAGCAGCAACTGGCACCCATGAGCAGTCAGGTAGTCGGTACTGCCAGATAATCATTTCCTAACCCAGGGAGAGGGCAGGAAAAAGGGACAAGGGGGAGCATGGGTGAGGAACAATTTTAAAAGGCAAATAAAAGAACACAGTCAAGAAGATTAGTTTCCTTGCAGTTTAATTTATCTGAAAATGAAGGTCTCCTTGAATCAATTGATTCAAACCTAATATCACTGTGTGTTTTGTTTCTACTCTTTCTCTTTTTGTTCCTCAAATAATTGCATTTCATGGATTTTGTAATTTTATATTGAGCGTGAAGCATTTTGTGTTCGCTTGCTGCTACTGTAAACTTGTCACTGTGTGATCCCTGGGCTTGACGTTCATATAGATGGGCTAGTTTTTCTCCTCCAGCTCGCCAGCTCTGGACAGCTTCTATTCATTTGGCAGCTGTTCCAACGTGTACTCTCTTGTCATCTCTGCGTTCAATATATGCTGGTCTGAAGAAGAAAGTGGGATAGGGTGGACCATTGTATTTGGTCTTTGACCTTCCGTGTTGCCCATGAGCAGTGAAGGATAACTTTTGACGAGGCATGTCAGTTGTGACAAGCAATCTAGTTGGGTTGAGTGGAAATGTGCTTTACAAGTTTCTAGATGCTGGAGTTTGGGGCAGTTTACAGTGTGGTGCTTTTTGAAAGATTTTTGAAAGAATAAGCTGAGCAAAATTTGAAAACAAAAATTAAAATGACATCTTCTATTAGTCTGAGGCACTATTGAATAGACACGTTTAACATGTATTTCTTTATAACATTCCAGCAAGTGCTGCAATAAGATGTCAAGTTCTGTGTGAGATTTACAATGTGCAATCGCGGAGGGAGTAATCTCTCGATCACTTAGAATAGGCAGAGCAGCTCCGGCGCTTTATTAATAAAACAAACAACTGGACAATAGTGTGAATCTGGCATAGTGATTTGGGTTTTAATGCATATTTTTGCTGTAATTGTTCCTTCCTGTTATCCCCCTGCTGCAACCTACCTCTGACTAGCTACCGCTGTTAGGAAGGGAAGACAGTTTGGATGGGGTGGGAGGGGGGGTGGAGGCAGGGGGGTTCCCAAGAGCTACTTTTAGTTCTGCTTCTTGATTGATTGGCAGTAGGTATATTTCCGTGTGGTTGGATTGATTGTGCATGTCCAATCTTCTTCTATTCTTTAACCCCCTCCCCCGATAGTGTTGTCCTGTTATACATTCACAAGTCAGCAAAGAAGGGACAAAGTTCAACTTTGAAGTGATATTCATGGGCAGAATTCGATTGGAATTCATAGCAGTCTGGTTGGGAATATGATGTATTTTTGGTTCCCAAGAAGGCGGTTTGTTACTTTTCATTATCATTATTAAATTGATAGATACAATTGCAAAAAAAATTGTAGCAGCATTGCTCTGACAAGTACATAAACAGAAATGTGCCTCCTTTAAAATCATATTGGTTTTATATCCTGTATTGTTCCATTTCTAGTTGGTATTTTTCCTTAAACTGTTAGTCCTGGCATGTCATTGGGGGAAACTTCTCGGAGGAGTTCTAAGCCCACCAGTTTGGAGATGAATTAACAGCAATAAATATAGTCATTAGTATTGAGTATGTCAGCATCAACTGTACATTTTAATTTATCTCTATTACTGAGGGTGAAATCTGTTCTCTCTTGGGGAAAGGAAATTGTTTGTACACAACACATATTAAAATATGCAAGGTAGAGAACTTCACCCAAACAATCTGAATGTATTGTACATTCCACATACTCAGTTTTGAGGCACTAAATATTTTCCTTCCCTTAATCCCTTTACTTTGATTTTCAATACACCAAGTAAATTAACATCAATGGATTATTTCTGAATGCATCACTGCTGAGCAAAGTTTGCTAAAAAATTATTCTTACATTCGACATAATAGTAATAATAATCCTTGCATTTGATCTAGCGCTTTTCACGTCTTCTAGACATCTCAAAGCGCTTCACAGAATATACTGTAAAGTGAATTAACTGTATATATGTGCCTATGTCTGAAACACTTACTATCTAGCTCCTTGGGACATCCTTCCGATGCGAAAGGCACTGTACAAATGTGATTTTGTTGTTGTCGTTGTTGTCACATCAGGGGCATGTCTCAAAGCATTTCACAGGGTATAATGTAAAGTTTAGAGTCTGTATTTTGTAGGCAAACATAGATACAATATTTCAGGAACTTTGCTCTGCTTTTGAGTGCAGCAGCTCGCATGTGGGTGAGAGGAAGAAGGAGGCTTTGTGCAACTAATATTAAAATTAAAACTCAATTCCAACCCCCACTGGAAATATTTCTCGTAAATTAATGATTTACCATTGTCCATTTCTCATTTACTTGTCATCTGTTATTTTCCGTGTCCCTCTGCTCTATCGCTTTTATGCCTGGTTATCATTCTCTCCGCTCCTCTTCTGCCTGCTTTCATTCTTTCCATGGTCTCGGCCTCTTGACCTTTTTTTCCCTCCTTCCCTGTTCTGTGACTGAAGATTGAACGGTGCACGTTGCTTCAAGCAACCACATCTATGCTTCTCACGAATACCCACATGCCAAGGCCACAAAATGTGCAACATTTATGTAACCATACAAAATAATGACCTGGCTGAATCTTTCCAGATGTACTTCAGCATACCGGTATCATCACGTTTGATGTAATGCCATCTTGTGTTGCACCTCAAAATGCTTAACAAACTAAATTTGCATTGAAGTGTAATGATTGTTCTACAGACAGATGCTGCAGCTAATCCCTCCCAGCTCATGCCACAAACAACAATCCAAGCAATAACCCTTTTTTGACAATTGTTAGGGTACAGTACTAGGCAAATATTAGAAGTTACCTTAATACAGTATCCTCAAGCAGTACCCCATTCAAAGGATAAGATACTAGCATGTGTCAGCTTGTACCCTCTATGAAAAGGTGGTGGAGGCTGATTCGATAATAGCTTTTAAAAGATAATTAAGTCTTTATTTAGGAAGACCAGGTCTGTTAGGTTATGGGGAGAGAGCTGGACAGTGGGATTGAGTTGCTCTTTTCAAAGAGCCAGCACTGACTAGATAGGCCGAATGGCCTCCTTTTGTGCCGTAAAATTCGACGATTCTATGATTCTATACAAAGCAGACCTCATAAATGACCACAACTGAACTATGCCACAAGTCTCAGTTCTGTGGAACTAAATTAGTACTGTACTCAGAAAGGTGGTGAACTCGGGTATTTCCAGTTATCGGGCTGAAGTTGAGGGGGGAGAGGGAGAGAGAGGAATAGCTTTTAGCAGCATATTACAAGACTGAACAAATTCCACTCGCAAATCACCAAAGGGTGAGTTACTCTTCAGCTTTTGCAAGATAAAATACAATACATCCAACGAGCCAGCTTGCAAGTAACAACTGTTTTTCCATCTATCTCCAACCCTTCATCATTTTCCCCCCTTCTGCCTTCCTGGTGTTTGTAATCCTTTGTGACTGGTTGCAGCTATCCTACAGACCACTGCTTACCTCTTCATCAATACAAAGATGTACTTTATTCTCTTAGGAATTCTTTTCACTGGTTAAAGATCAATTAACAGTTTTTAGAAAGTGAGAATTCTATGTTAGCAAGTTCAAGAAAAGTCTGACTTTCCCACTGGTGAATAACGTCTAAACCATTTATCGAGCACTGTCCACTACCATGTGTTATCCATCATCTAATAGGCGAAAGAGTGAGAACTACATTAATTGTTTCAATTGTCAGAATGTAGATTTTGCAGAATTAGAGCGGTTTGGAATTTCAGCCAAGGAAGGAAGTTGAACTCACCTCAATTTGGAGTGATTTAAAAATGTCTCAAGAGTCTCAAGTGAAATTAATTTCATTAAAATCTGTTTATTCCTGGATGAATATAATTTCAGATAAAATTTGTAAAGAACTTTCTGAGGCCTGAGATTGGTTTTATTGTTGAGAGCAATGATGGAGGGGGAGAAAAGTCCACAGTGCAGTTATACTGGCCAGCAACAAATCAGACCTTTAGTGCATAATGTCAACTGGGACAAAGTAGAACCAATCCTGTTCTCCAGCTCAATATATCCTCAGCCCGGGAACATGATATCCCGCCCACTCAGTCTTTGTTACAAGGCAGCTGAATCTTAGCTGCAAATTGTTCTTACATTTTACACAATGCTGTGTAAAAGCACCTTGCTTGTAAGGCACAAACTTGACCATGAAGTAAAGAAGGTGGCATTTTTATTTAGCGGATTGTGGAAATATGTGAATTATTTTATTTAAGTAATCCATCTTAATAATAAAGGGATAAAATTAGACATTTTATAGGAAAAACATTTTTAAGAGCTGTTTTCACTTGACCTCCAGTATTGATTTCTCATGGCAAGTATAAATTCTAGCCATCAGAATTGGGGAGTTGCTATGTCTTCATTTAGATGCAGCAACCAAATACAATCCTCTTGGTGATAACCAAGGTAATTTTTTATATTTTCTTCATATTTGCACCAAGATTACAAAAAAACAGAAGCATAAACCTTTGTGCATAAATACTTTAGCCTATCATCCGTTCAGTGATGACTTTCATTTCAATATAGGATAAGGGAAATCTATTGTAATTCCCTTATATTTGTTCATTTTCTACTAATATCTGTTGATATAAGCATGGATTTCAAAAATGTACAATACATCCTCATTTTATGGCATCCTTGCAAAATGACTACAAATTTCCCTTTATTCTTTGGTGCAGATTTCAAAATTGATGCAGTTTTCAAGTGCTTAAAACTGCCTGAAGGTCAAGTTTTATTTCATGCAAGTAATTTGGCTTCATGCATAGTTCATTTTGAACAAAATGTTTGTGTTCTTCTGCATTGCAGATGATCCCACTAGATGTCACTAGTTAATTTGCTAAATAATAATAATAATCCTTGCATTTGATAGAGTGCTTTTCACATCTTATCGACGTCGCAAAGCGCTTCACAGAATACACTGTAAAGTGAATTGACTATATTTTTGTGGGCGAAACGCGGGAGCCAATTGTGCACAACAGTGTCCCACAAACAATTGAAAATGTCCAATTTATTATAGTTTTTTTGGGACGGATTATTATTAGGTGCGAGGTAAGAAAACTTGCCCAAAGTTTCACCCTGACCTGCCTGAATTTGAACACTTGTAAGGCGAGTGCTCTAACCACTGAGCTACAGGAACTCCATAAAGTACTTCATTTCAAAGTGTTATAGTCATTGAACGTACAGTTAAAATAAAAGTCCTAAGAGAAATAATAGCTGTACATTTATGAGTTCCACCTCCATTAGGTACAATGGTGGGTGACACAACGTAGATGTACACCTTTGTAAATTATTGTCTTTCTTCCCTCTGCATTCTGAGCAGAGAAAAAATTTCTGTTGAAATTGTATGCTAATTGCATAAGGTTGGATGGATGCAACTTTGGTGTTCGCTTCCGGTGTTCCTGTGGGAGAAATGGTAACATATTCACAATTTATCTTACGTCAGATTTTCTAGGTGTGTGTATGTTTTCATTTAAAACCCACACCTTTCTATGGTGTAGTCCTGAGGGGGGGAAGGAAATGTATCTTCTAGCTATTCCGTTTAAATTTATTAATGGCTGTTGCCCCACAAGAGTGTTTCACAGAAACTACGTGCCCTGACAACCTTCTCTTCTCCTCCATCTTTTTTCTTTTGCTGAAATTAATAGTTCCACAGTTCCTTGGAACAGCTTCTTGGAATTTGTGCAGGTGGAATAGAAAAACAGAAAGATAGTCCTTCAGAGAAAGCAGTTTTGTGCTTTAAAGGCACTGTACAAATGTAGTTTTATTGTTATTGTTATCGATGCACTAATTTCCATTACAAAAGTGAAGCTGGGGAAAAGGTGGCCGCCTTAGTCCTAACTAACCTAAAAATTAGTAAAGCAAAAACTACCAACTCTATCCAGCTACTGTTAATCTGATAATACAAAAATGCGGTCATTCGATTTGATCTTAAATGTGATCTCTAAAGATTTGGGCCTAACTAGCATTCAATTTCGCAGGATTGATCTTAACCATTATATTTCAATGTAAAGGATAAAAATACTTTCAAACTTGGAAAGTGTTGAAAAATGCATGGTTGTTTCATGGTTCAATCAATCCTCTAAATATTTTAGTAAAGGTACCACGTGTTGTGTCTAAATCAAATGCAAACCTGCGGACATGTGGCAGTTGACTTCCATACAATTGTTGTCAGTAAAGCAATAGGCAATTGTACTGACACTTGGCTATTGAAGCAACATCTTGATTGGAAACAGCTTGGTTTAATTGATGAAAAGAATCCATACATTTTATACCCGTGTCGCAAACTACATGGTTAGAGTGTCACAGTCACCCTAATTAATTAAATTGTACTTGCAGACGAGTGAATTGATTCTTATGGATGTTCATGGTCAAATGTTATTCATTAATGTATATGAATACAGACTATCCGGTTAACGTTAAGTGTGTTATTAAGGCATTCCCACTGATGGAAGTATCAGAATACTGTACCTTCAGGTGGGAATGAATTGTCAGTGGTAACCTGGATCATTTGGTGTCAGCGGAAGGAGATGGAAAGTAATGTAAGCTCTGTGTGTTTGGTCACCGGGACTTCAGTTATAAGCATCAACTTTTCTGAAAACTCATATTTTAAATTATTGGATAGTGTATAAAATACACCAGGAGGAGTTCACATTAACACAGACTCTGATTATAGCTACTTAAAATAGCTCTGTGTGAAGTAAAGACTTCTTAAATGTTTGTAAATTGGAAAATATCAATTTTCAACAAAACAATGATTTATTAACTTAATAGCAATTATGTAGCAGAAAAGTAAATTTTATAGCCTTAGGTTTGAAGGTGCTGGGATAACAATTAATGCATATAATTGAGTAGAAATTTCTGCAATTAAAGTTCAGTCATAGATATATTTTTTCCTTAAGTAGTGAAGTTCAAATAATTACTTCAATTGCAATAGGTGCAGTAATGTTCATTTTTTTTTTAAAAAAGGGGTGACTGCTATTCAAAGGTCACAGTACAATGTTTTGGTTGTTTTTACAGAGTTGAAACATTTCAAGTTTATTTTCTGTTCAAGGTAATGATTGCATAAATGCTCCATTTATAAATTTCAACAGCTAAGCATTTTTGATTGGAGTGTGCTACAAATCTGTTAGATGGTCAGTGGGTTCAGATGACACCATAAACTGGTTGAATAAAATGAGTGTTTTGTATAACGACAACTGGGCTTTATGATAAGTTGTACAGCCAGCAACTCACTCCAGCTCAGCTACTAGTTTATGCTATGCATAGTGGTTACAAGGGGTGTAAAGTCAATTTGAGTTGTAGAGCATGCCATGGCACTCTCCTGAATACGACTGTGGCTGTTGGCTCCTTCTCCAGATTCCTTACACTGTACATGCAGCCAATGTTGCTACCTTGCTAGATTTACTAGATTTGTTCTTATGACTTGACGTGTCAACTTTCAATCAATGCTAAATCCCCATTGTGAATGACGACTTATTTTCTGTTGGCTAATGTTAATTTGGTAATTCATACTTTTGCAATTAAAATCACCCCCCAAAACAATGAAACAGGATACATATTGTGACCCAAGGGAAGAAAATCAGAACATTTGCAGACTTGAAGTACGAGGATGTGAGTATGAAGTTACATGGGAATGACCAATGAAAAATCATGTATTTTGTAGCATTTGTGTACAAATAAACTCTGTATGGTTTATTTTTTAACTAGTGTTCTTTATACAGGATAATGGGACAAATATAATTGTCCTTTTTTTCTCCTGGCATTAAACTATCGATTGATCCGTGATCCTTGCGACACATTTTATATTATAGATTAAAACATTAAAACATTTTTTTTAAAAGAAACTTTTGCACACAGAGAGCTGCCTGTGTGAAAAAGGTATGCTTTGCTCTTTGACAAGTTTTATTTTACTCGAAGGTGACCTTTAAACTTCTCGCTAGTTTCTTTAGGAAAAGGTCCGCATTGCAGCTACCACTTAGCACTTGACACCTCTTCCTGAATGTGAGGGCAAACCTGTGAGACAAGTGCTGTTACAGAGACTTCCTCAGAACAGTATGATTTCATCTGGAAGAACTCTCTAAAAATAAACAGCGTCTGTGGTAACTTTTACAATGTTTCATGCTTAAGCTCTTATATAAATATCTGCCACATTAGTATGAGAAGTTATTACTTTTATGTAGTTTATAGGCACTTGATTTTAGGCAAGTGGTTTATTTTGTCACACTGCTGATTCAAAAATGTATAAAGATTTTATAAAAAGCCTAAAAATCTTCAGAATATATTATTGAGTGCAGATTAGAATGACTGCAAAGCAGCATTTCTGTTTTGGAAGGCCTAGAAAGGATGTTTGTATTTTGTTTTCATTAGCTTTTCTTAAATATATTGTTACTATTTATTATTTATCTAAATGTGTGTAATTCTTTTTTTAATGTGCTGATTATTTGCTCTATGTGTTCCACAAGTGATATTCGTTAAGTGTATAAGTCAAGTACTCTAGCTTCTGAACTAGACATTTGATAATCTTTAGAGTCAACCATCATACTCGGGTTTAATTCTGCTTCTCTCCCATTTACACACGACAACCAAGCTCAGTGTCTCTAGACTGATGCTGCAGTGCAATACTAGGGTTGTACTGCATTGTTGGAGATGACGCCCTTCAGTTGAGACATCAAACCAAGGTCCCACCTGCATGTTGAGATGTACGTTGAAGATCCCAAGGCACTCTTAGAACAATAAGGGAGTTTCTCCTGGTGTCTTGGCCAACAATCTGCCAGAAAAAAATGGTCACTTACTCACTCGATGGCTTTTATGGGAAATTGCTGTGTGCAAATTGGTTGCCGAGTTCACCTTTAAATAAACACCGTCATTGAACTTTACAGCAAATCTTGTGAAGCGCTTTGAGACATCCTTCCAACCTCAATGGTGCTGTACTAAATGTACAGATTATCATTAATAATATTGTAAGTTATTAAAAACTCTTGGTTGAGATTAATAAGAGATTTTACTCCCATGATTTAACAATATCTGAACGCCTGAGATGGGATAAAACCCTTCCATATATTCATTATTCTATGTTTGTGGCATCCTCACAAGTGCCGATGAGTATTTGTCAAGCTGGGAAGACTCATTATGCATCTAAAGATTGGCTTTCTTGCCAGTAAAAGAATATCTGCAATTCCCTGTCACTAGAGGACGTATTCTTTGTGTACTGCAAGTATATTACACATCTCTTCCTGGAACCATAATTACACAACAAAGTGAATTCTGAGGTGCTACACTCAGCAGTTGACTTCTGCAGTGGATGCAGTGTTAATGTAACCTGTTTAACCTGTGTGTATGTTGGAGAGTTGGTGGGTGGGGGGGTAGGTAGAAGCTATGTGCCGATTGAGGCCATGTGGAGAGATGGGACTAGGATTTCCCCCAGGGCAGATGGTAATGGATTTACAACCAGTGATACTGTTGGAAACACCGTTACTGCTTGAAATCTGTGTTAACACCTCCCTCGTCAGTCAAGGTAATAAATTAAAATATTGGAATGATTGCTTTGGTGACTTTACACATTGTGCAGGCTGGATTTTTTTCATCCAACATTGGTTCACAGTGGTGGGGATTGTTTTTAAGCCAAAAAATGTGACTTCAGCTTGTTTCAAATCATTATAAAGGAATGTAAGATTGTGTGGTGAAATGACTTTAATCCTCTGTTCAAGGAGAAAGTTAGGTTCCACTCGCCTTAGCTCGCCGCACAAAATGGGACTGCCAGCTCAGTTATAACTTTGACCTACCCCTTTCCCCGAGTCCCAGCATTAGCTTCTTATCACAAGCACTCAGACACAGAAAAATTGAAAGCCTTCTGGTATTGTTAGTTTATCGCAATGCCTGCGTATAAACCTCAGTTAGTGCTGGTGCTAACACAGTTCTTGAGTTTGCAGGGAAAGAGAAAAGTTAGACATATTAAAGTGCCCGTACATGTTGCAGTCTTTGCACAAGCGACACGAATCCACCCAATACTTTTGTTTCAATCAAGTAACTCTTCAGCTGCCCTCGATTAGTACAGAGCCACTGAGCAAATGTACCTTGTTAACGCTGTGGCTGATGTAAGTATCCTTTGACGTGTGAATTTCCATTTAAAATTGTCACCTGCATGATGTATTGATCTTGTGGCAATGGAGATTTTCATTACGATGCCCAAAAAGCAGAATACCGAAGCTGGTCATATTTCTGTTTGCAGTTTGTTTTATTATATAGAGGTAATTTTATTCTCTTATAAGCTTTCCGAGATGCTACCACACATGAAGAGTATTATGTAAATGGAAGTTGTTGTTGTTGTAGTACCTTAGGTTTAGTAACTCTTGTATAACAATGTAAAGATTTTCCTGTGAAGCAGGTAAATGTGGTACTCCCGGAGAATTTTGAATATATTAAGAACGTGGGATTATTCATAAAGCAAGCGGTAGAAACCTGTAGTGATAAGGACACAATTTGATTCCCCAGCATAAAGAGCTTCTGTTCTTAGACACAGCACGAGTAGATGCCAGGTGTCTCCCCACAGAGGGAATGAAAAAATGGGATAAGGAATTTCCACCAGGGTGTTTTTTCTGTATCTCCTGCAGCTAGCACTGTGTTGTTGGCTGGTCGCCTAACAATCCTGACACTCAGTCAGAGAATAGCTTAGGGAAAATAACAGGAATAGACAGTAGTAGAGAAAAAGAGAAGATGCGGCCTACTCAGGATGGTACATGACCTTAATAACATTCCTATTGCTTTTAAAATTTATATATAGTAAAAACCCGTTTATCCGGCACCCTCGGGACCTGGCCAATTCCGGTTAAAGCGTATGCCAGATATTCGTACGAAAATGCAAAAACATTGTATTATTTCAATGAATTTTTCTGGATAAATTCTGGTTAGTCGAATGCGGACTTTTTGTTGTGATGCCAGTTAAACGGAAGTTGCGGTGGATCGGATGCCGGATAAATGGGCTTTTACTGTATATATTGTATATTATATATATTATTATATATATTACCTATTATTAGTTCAGTACAGCTACTTCACCCCCGTTTCATTTGTTTGACAGTTTGATTGAAAATGTCTTCAGCGACAATTAACAGAAATATTTTTATAATTGGTCAAGTAACCAGTTTCCTGTATAGTTTGGATCTAGGAATAAATAGGCTTTTTGGATAAGCATTCTCATTTAAGTTTGTGTAATAGCATCCATATTGTATATATTATGTTTCAAAACAGGACTTATAACAGACTCTGACATCCAGTTTTTTTGAGTAAATTTCAGAATTTTGTTTACGTATGGATGTAAGGTGTTGTGTATGTTGCTTGCACTATATTGTACAGAAGGTTGCAATGCTAAAATGTACTGGCTGTCATAGCTTGAATACTTTTATTTGTTGGTGATCACAGATAAAATGGTGGGGTGGGGTGCTTGTGCATTGCACATGTGCTGCTCAATTGTCATTATTTTTGTGGTGTCTGTAACACAAGTTGTGCTCCCTTCTTTTCACTTGTGTCACTCTGCCCAATTCATTCTAGGAATATGATGTGTTGTTTGCAAAGAGGAATTTTCTCTGAAAGTTCTTCAGAAAGGGTTTCCTTTGTGCTTGTCTAGGCTTAAGCATCGACCACTACATAAATGGGAGCAGTCCATAGTCGCTTTATCCAGGGTGTCCTTGCGCACTTGTAGCATTAACATTGCATGTCTTATGAAGAGCTATGAATAGTCATTACACACAAACCCATTTGTAATATCTGAATAATATGGTACCTATCACTAGTGTATTCTTCTCCAAGGTGCACCAACATCTTCCAAACCTCCCCACGTGGAAGTTCATTGCAATTTACACAATACTGCTTTTCACTTGCTCCATTATCCCTAAAGTTACTTTCAATATAGATATTTAGCAGATAAATTTCCTCTGATATGCAGGTCACCTTGACCCTTTTTTTATCCAATGCAATGCAGTTTCTTCCCAATCTTCTGGCGGGTACTCTTGAGTGAAGTAGACGTGGTTGACACTTCCTGTGATACCGTTGAATGCTTGGATTTGCCCATGCAGTCAATTCACTTTACAGTATATTCTGTGAAGTGCTTTGAGATATCTCAAATGCTCTGTATCAAATGCAAATATTGTTATTATTGGTTTTCCTCATGATATTCAGAATGGGGAATGAGGCAACACTGAATCCCCAAATATACATCTGTACAGCTGCATCTGAAACTTGGCTTTTCTAAATTAAGTTGAACGTTGAACTCCACATTCCATTTGATGATCATTGTATTTACAAGTACTTGATTGTACAGTACACAAGAACATAAGAAATAGGATCAGGAATAGGCCATTCGGCCCCTC